>NEWO01000060.1:794060-805238 GCA_003013225.1 Phalaenopsis aphrodite | reverse complement strand
TGGTGGAGGTTTCTCCACAGTAATTTTCATTGGTGTAAGTGGATATTCTAATTCTGGGTATTCATGATTCTTTTCTTTTTCTGTATCCACTTTCTCTTTTTCAGTTTCTGTTTTTTTTATACTCTTGTTTCCAATTCTTTTCCACTTCATAATTGTATCACCTTGATTTGTTCTTTTCCTTGATCTTTAGGATTTGGTTCCATAGTAATAGGAAAAATTCCTAATGTTCGGTTACTAAGCGCAGTAGCGATGTGCCTTAATTGATTTTCAATATTCTTAATAGCAGTTCTTTGATTTTGTAATTGATTTCCTTGAATTTGTAATTGATTTCCTTGATTCTACAATTGTTGACCCGTGTTTAATATCAGCTCTTCCATAAACAACTTCTTTTCCTTAATTTGAGTGTTACTGTTAAATCTTGGAGGATAAGAAGGTCTATAATTAACATTTCCTTGGTTGGATGAATTTTCTAATGGGTTCACTGGGTTGTTCACCCAATGTTGATTTGTAGCAGAATTGTTATTCCAATTGAAATTTGGATGATTCTTCCAACCTAAGTTATAATAGTTCGAATAAGGGTTGTTGGGTCTATTAATAGCATTTAAAGTCTCATACAAAGGTTGAACATCCACAAATTGCCCAGATGAATACTCTTCCATCATAGTAGGTGTTGGAGAATAATTCATTCCATAATAATCTAATTTCTTTGATATTGCATCAATCTGTGAAACTAACATAGATATTGCATCAGAATCATGGATATTAGCTACTCTTTTAGGATTTACCCTTTCAGAGGGCCATTGAAAATTGTTGGTAGTCATCTCTTCTATTAATGAATAAGCCTCATCAAAAGGTTTTGACATTAAATAACCACCAGTCGTAGCATCTATAATTGATCTAAGTGATCCCACTAATCCATTATAAAAAGTTTGAATTATCAACCAATCTGGTAATGAATGATAAGGGCATTTCCTAAGAAGATCTTTAAATCTCTCTCAAGCTTCATATATTGACTCTCCATCAATCTGACAGAACGATGTTATGTCATTTCTAAGTTTAGCAGTTTTGGATGGAGGGAATATTTGGACAGAAATTTTTGTGAAAGTTCTCCCCAAGTTCTAATAGAACCTGGTGCTACTGAATTTAACCACATCATAGCCTTGTCCCCAAGTGAAAAAAGAAAAAAGTCTAAGTCTAACAACATCGTTTGAAACTTTGTCATATTTGAAGGTAGCACACAGTTTTAAAAAACAAGTGAGGTGTAAATTAGGATCTTCATTTGGTGTACCTCAAAATTGATTGTTTTGTATCATTTGGATAATAACAGATTTAAGCTCAAATGAATTAGCAGCTACATCAGGATTTTGGATAGATAAGTGAATTTCATCTGCTGTAGGATTTGTATAATCTTGTAGGGGTCTAGGTTGGTGTTCATTTTCAATTCCTTGATTGTTTATTATGTTTTCCATTGTATCAAAATTTCTAGGTTCTCTTCTTAGTCTTCTAATTTTTCTAAAAGTGCATTTTAATTCTGAATCATAGGGTATAAGATTTTCAGGTCCAAATTTACGCATACAATTTGAAATCAGTACACAAAAAAATAGTTAATTAAATATGAAAATAAGTTGCAATTCAAGTAAAAATTTTCTAATAATCCTAATATATTTGTTATTCTAATTATGATTCTTGTTTACTCCCCGGCAACGGTGCCAAAAACTTGACAATGACTTTATATATGCTTAAAAATATAAGTATTTAATACTATCGCTAAAAGATTTAATTCCTCAGCAACAACACCAAAAACTTGACAATGGTTATAGATTCGATAAAGATGTATATATAAAATATTCAATAATGGTAAAGTCACACTTATCACTGTAAGTATACGTATCGCTCAAGTAATATAGGGCTATAATGGAGTCCTAGATATTGATCCCACAGGGAGTAATATTAGAAGCTACGAACTAAGATTTTAGAAAAAGCAACACTTAATCGCAACAATGGAATTCAAATTGCTTATCTGTCACTAATAGGCAATTGAAATAAATATGTAATTTTAATAACTCTTAAATAATTAATTATACTAATAAAGGTTTCAATGTGATATTCAATATATAAGAAAGCATCATTCTCCTTGTCAAGAAATTATAGTGAATGGATAAAATGAATCAGTTTAAATTTAGTTGTGCCAAATAGGAGCATACATATTCTTTACCCTTTGGTCGAGGCATAAAGAACATTGACTAATCCTACGCTTGTTTACTGAATCTGCGGCTAGGCTGGAAGGAAACTGGCTCTCACTTAGGAGCTCCCATGTTCCCCTCGTCTGAGGGCTAACATCTACACTTCAGCACCCAAACGATAGGACGGAATTGGGGATTTTAGTCTACTGCTCCAAAATCTCCAATTCTACGCCTGATAATTTTATTTCTATATTTATTTGCACCCAATTTCCAAGGGCTTTGACCTCCATGAATCTTGGATGTAATCTTCACTTTAGTTGTAAGACTCAACATATTTTAACAAATCAATTGGCCAGATTGAAAGTAAATTAAGATAGAAGTGAAAAGATCATCATAATTTCTTTAACATTTTTATGGCTCAACCAATTCAAATCACAATTTCATAAATCTCAAGACAAGGAGAAAGACAGAAAATTACTCAGAACTCATGGGGAAGACACAACAAAACTCGGAATTCATATATAAAAGCGAAGTCATACAAACTGCAACAAGTAAATAATACTCATCTCAAATTTTCCCCCAAAAAAACTTCTCAAAGTTCCTCTGAATCTCTTCCTTTCTTTACAGAATATAGAATTCTTCTTCGAAGCGGAAAGGAGGAAGAAGTCTCTCACTTTCCCTCCACTCTTACAATCACTCAAAGAATTCCTCACAATTAGACTCACTGCACTCTCCCAATACTTAACACGCCCCCAAAAGCCCTCTCTAATTTTTTGCCAAAATCCTCTTTTAAATTTGTAGATGAGTGTTCCAAAGAGTTCCCTAAGCATCCCTCCAAAATTCATCCTCATCCAATGCATGGTTAGACATAGCTGCTGATCTCGTCGTCGGCGGCCTCGAGGGCGCAGTCAACGGGTTTTCTAAAATATTTGATCTGGACTCTCGAGAAAATCTCGCTGTCGGTGCCGTTGGGCTCGCCGTCGGCGCCCTAGTTCAAATCTTCAAATTTTGGTCATTTTCACTCAAAGTTCGCTCCTTTTTGCATCTATTTGCTCCAATGACCCTAATTCATTATTCCTGCAACAAAACATCAAAAATACCTTTCTTTAAAGTGCAATATCATCAAAAATAGTATAAAATAGGTATAAAAATCTTAACATATTTTCCTTTGGTCAAGAAGCTTCGTGGAGGTCCAAAGAGCTTGCGGATGATGTTTGTAGTCTTGGTGAATTTTCTAGACCCAAGTTAGATAAAGGCCAATTTTGGGTGTTGATCAAAGTCCACCCTAGGGTGGTCTGGTGATGGGGCCTTTGTGGGGTATCTTTTTCTCTCACTCAGGGGATGGTATGGGTGCAATTAATTTGGATTTGGTGAATTTTTTAGGTTGTCCTATTTCAAGCTCAAATTAGGGTTAAGAAATTGGCTTCGATCAGTGGGGAAGAGGGCTGAAGAATGGTTGCATTGCACTCAAGAGGTCTTGAAGAAGTTCTGGGAATAATTTGGTAGAGTCTCCTCAAGGAATTTCCAGCTCTCCCTCCTTGGCCTTGGAGGGTGATTTTAAATAGAAGGGTGAGGAGAGGCCACCATGGCAGGCTAGTGGGTGAAAAATCTTGCCTAGGTGGAGGGAAGAAGAGTGTGAGCATCCAATTGGAAAGAGGCAGCTTGGATGGGTTCAATTTTAAGTTTAGGCCTAGCTGGGGTATTTGCACTTGGATTTTCCAGCGGCCAAGGTGGCCAGTCGGCCATGCTCAGGTCACCATCCAATCCAGAGGGTCAAGGCTTGGGTTTTGGGTTTGATGGAGTTAATTGGGGTTGGTTATGCGTAAAGGCATTAAACTGAAATGGAATGAGGGAAGAGCTATTTTGGGTTAAATTGGGTCAAGTCATGGTTAGGGGTTGGGTTCACTCACCAAGTAGGATTTGAATGTTGAGGTAAATCGTATGGTTCAGCTTAATCAACATAGTGAGATCCCTATTCAAGTGACTTGCCATAAGCATGATGTTTAGTTTTTTCATGAGGTGGGTTAAATAGTATCTTAAGAATATTTGAAAGTGGTTCGTCCCCTTTCCATTAATAGCATGGTGATGTGGCATGGCTCTTATGGCTGACTTATGGCTTGGGAGTGACTTCATGGCTTTGCATGTGGCTTGGTTCTTTTGCATGAAAGGGGATTTTGGATTTATTTGGTATTTTTGATGTCGTTTGGCATGATGCTTTATTGGGAATGATTTTATTTTGGATTTAGAACTTAGGAAATGATTTTCATGACATATGTGATGAGAAAAATTGTCATGTGGGCTTTTTGATTAAAACTGGGCTTTTTGGAGTTAAGTGTGGTGGGCTTGAATTGGATTGAATTGGATCAAAATTTGGGCCAATAAAATGTTCAATTCAATGTAGGAAGGTGTCATGAAGAATTTAGGAAGGATTCAAAGTTGTTTTGAATTGAATTGGAAGGCCAATTTGAAGAATTTAGGTAAATGGTCAAAATTGGGGTTTTTTGATTTGGGTGAAGTTAAGCTTTCACTTATATCAAATTAAGATTGTGGCTTCAATTGGTATTAGAGATGTTGAATTTTTATTTGGGATTGAAATTGAGCAAGATTGGGGTCAATTGAGCTAAGATTGGGGCTAATCTGGGGAAATTGGGCCTTTAAGGACAAGTTGAGGCATTTGGTCAAATTGGGTCAATGTGATGATTAAAAATTGAAATTAAAAATATTTGGGAAGATTTTGAAATTTTTTGGAATTTTTGGGTCATGAGTGGCATCTTGGTAATTTTTTACAATTTTGGGGGTATTTCGGAAATTTGGTGATTTTGGTGAATTTTGGTCAATTTAGGTATTGGCGAGTGATTTGAAATGAATTTTGGACAAATTTGAGTATCTTATGGAATTTTAGAATTTTTGGCAAAAATTAGGGTTGTAGGAGTATTTTGATAATTTGGTGATTTTGGGCTAGAATGGACAAGTAAGTCATGAAGCAATGCAAACCAATAGGATTTGTATAAGGAATCATTTTGAATGTTCAATATGTTGGTCCTAACCCTCTTAGCCAAGGACTAGGGGTATAAGTTCACCCATATGAGCTTTCCAAAAGGAGACAGGAGACCAAATTAAAAGGGGCCTTAGGGTTTGTGGTATGTAAGAAAGTGTGTGAAAGCTAGCCTAGCCAAGATCAGACCACCCATGGTTCCCTAAGGCTTGACCATCCTGTGAGAATTCTCCTTGAGCTCCTACATACTGACCCCACCTACTAACTGCTAGAGGTTAGGACCAACATGTGGAACTTCAAGTTGTGCAAAGAAGAGTCCAGAATTTCTAATGATGAGGGTTCCCTTTCTAGTTCTCTAGAAATAGTCAACATAAAAGTCCTACGTCTAGACCCTATGCTACTGAAGAGGAAAAACTAGACATCAAACAAAAATGAGGTCAACAAATCGACCCCCAATAGGTGTGGTGTGCTGGACAAGAACACCGCACATATTGGCGTTGACTGACAAGATCAACAAAACCAACACAAACTTCTAAGTCAACAGACCTTGAACGATGGACAGAATTGAGTGATAGTTGTTTCCGTCAGGGAATCGGCTAGTGAACACTTGATCGAAACCAAAGATTCAGAACCCTTGCTGGGTTTTAGAAGATGGATTTTAAATTATTAGGTTTCGTGTATATTGGAGGATAAAAAATTAGGATTTAGGTGTTGACTCCAAAATGAGAATTAAAATTTGGGCATCAATCCCAGGAAGAGAATCAGATGCCTTACTCCATTTAAGGTGGTCTTAAACCGATCTCGAAGAATGGGAGCAGGATGCCTTAAATTAATCGAAGAGCTTGTTCCCTTAGCCTCTAAAGTTTGATATTTTGACCATTGCAAAGTAATGCAGAATCGGATGTCAGAATCCTCTTCCACTAAAATTTGATATTTTACATATTACAAAGCAATGCATAATCGAATGTCTGAATCCTCATCCTCTAAATAATCATAGAATTTGATTTGAAAGATTGCGATAGGAGGGGACTCCTAAAGCAACGCGGAATCAGATATAAAATCCTCATCCTAAAAAATTTAACCATTGCAAAGCAATGCTGAATCGGATGTCTGAATCCTCATCCTCTAAAATATCATAAAATTTGATTTAAAAGATTGCAATAGGAGGGGACTCCTAAAGCAACGTGAATTGGATATAAAATCATCATGCTCTAAAATTTGATATTTTAACCATTGCAAAGCAATGCGGAATCAGATGTTTGAATCCTCATCCTCTAAAATATTGTAGAATTTGATTTGAAATATTGCAATACGAGGGGACTCCTAAAGCAATGCTGAATTGAATATAAAATCCTCATCCTCTAAAAATTGATATTTGAACCATTGCAAAGCAATGCAGAATCAGATGTCTGAATCCTCATCCTCTAAAATATCATAGAGTTTGATTTGAAAGATTACGATAGGAGGGGACTCCTAAAACAACACGAGATCAGATATAAAATCATCATCCTCTAAAATTTGATATTGCTTTAGAAACATATCGCTACATTTGGAAGGAAATCTCGATGGCTCATATCTAACCCAAGAGGTAGTAAACACAGACCAGGTCGAGAAGGAAAGCACTACGACTAACATCCAACTCAAGTGCTGATCAGGAAAGGTAAATTTACTACATTGGGGAGGAAAGCTCAATGACTCACATCCAACCCAAGAGGTAGTGGACGTAGACCAGGTTGAGAAAGAAAGCAAGACAACTAACATCTAACTCAAGAGCTGATCAGGCAAGGTAAATTTACTAAATTGGGGAGGAAAGCTCAATGACTCACATCCAACTCAAAAGGTAGTAGAAACATACTAGGTTGATAAATAAAGAACGATGACTAATATCCAACTCAAAAGCTGATCAGACAAGGTAAATTTACTACATTAGGGAGGAAAGCATGACGACTCACATCCAACCCAAGAGGTAGTAGACACAGACCAGGTTGAGAAGGAAAGNACCAGGTTGAGAAGGAAAGCAAGATGACTAATATCCAACTCAAGAGCTAATCAGGCAAGGTAAATTTACGACATTAGGGAGGAAAGCTCAGTGACTCACATAGTAGTAGACATAGACAAGGTTGAGAAAGAAAGTACGGTGACTAACATCCAACTCAAGAGTTGATCAGGCAAGGTAAATTTATTACATTGGGGATGAAAGTTCAATGACTCACACCCAACCCAAGAGGTAGTAGACACTGACCAGGTTGCAAAGGAAAGCATGATGACTAACATCCAACTCAAGAGCTGATCGGGAATATATCACTACATTGGCAAGGAATGCTCAAGGGCTCAGATCCAACCCAAGAGGACAAAATGGTAATGGAGTAGAGAATTTGTGATGTTAAATTTGTAGATATGTGTCATTTGAAGATCGACATTGGTGAGGAAAATATGTGAAATTTTGTGAGATTTTGTGCAGAATGTGAAATTCCACGGGGATGTGAAGAAAACTAGTGCAGACCAGGATAGTCATGTTGTGCAAGCAAAGAGTAAGAAACCTAGAACTCGAGACTAACAAACTATAGAAACTTATCATTTTTTTTTCTTGTTGTCTTTATTATATTTAATTATCAAAATATTTTTTCAAAATTAAATTTTGTTGGTTGATTTTCAAAAATATTTTAAGTTTAGTATCAGGCTTTCGTTGTATCATTCTTTGTGCATTATAAATTTGAACCAACATATGGCTCTGTGGCCCTTTATCAATCACACGAAGAGGAAATTTTGACAAGCAAGTTGAAATCTGAAATAAATTTTATTAATCTACTTCAAATAAGAGTTACAGACGGAGTACATGCTGAAGTATCAAAAGATAACATGTTGAATACATCTGAAACATCATATGCTACATATTATATGTTGAACATATTTGATACATGTCTCACCATATCTTCTACATAAAAATATGGAACAAAAAGGCATCCATTGATCGTCCATTCTTGATGGGGTGAGCTCCTGATCATGTTGAGCTACTAAGTCACACTCCAGAACAAGGACTCCTTTTACATGTACTTAGAGGTAAGGTTGAAGTTCTTCTAATTATGGGTCCGGACGGAACCCCCATGGTAGTTTGTTGTCTTGCATTCTTCTAAATGTTACAGATACCTTGGGATATAGAACTCTTGGGATGCAGTGTTTGGCCAAATCGAGCCCATTTCCTTTTAAAACTAGTGTCAAACTCATCGACAACAGAATCTCAACAAACTCTCGGAATTCCATGGGGCCAACAATGTTGATTTTTCTTCCAAAGAGTATGTTGCTTCTGCTCATGAAATACACTGTGCAAAAAGTTCTAACGAAGTCATGGTGATCAATATGAGGAGGAATGAAATCCCGCTTCTCATAAATGTTAATTATGCAGCTGTTTGAGATGTAGTCGGGTGGTAATATACTCCATCGAACCAGCCTCTTGTCCATTCTTTTTATTTCATAAGGCATTAGATCCACCTCTTTGTATCTTAAGATTCCAAGGGGGTTCCCTTGCCTATCATCAATAAAATTTTAGGAACAACTGATCCCTGAAATTATAGTTGTGTAAAATTAATAAAGTAGTCTCCGCTTTGCAGCGATGCCAAAAACCTGGTTTTTTATTTTATGAATAAGAATATGAAGCAACTTATGTTGGGATTCTATGCAAGTATACTTATCATTATCACGTAATACAAGACTTTCTGATTAAGCCCCAAATATCGATCCCACGAGGAAGGTTTAAATTTGAAATGGAAATTTAAATTATGAAATTCACAACAATAAAGAAAATCTACTACACTAATTTCAAATATTTAAGGTGCTATCAAAACTAAATTATCAACTACTAGCAAAATTGTAAAGCAAAGCTAAACAATAACTACCAAACTATGTTTTTTGTGATGAAGTTATCTAATATAAGAAAGCATCTTTCCTACTACAATGGGTTTTTGGTTAAATGAGAGAGATAAATGGTTTGAATTTGTATTGAGCCAAAGAGGAGCAATTCTAATTCTCTACACTTAGTCAAGTGTTAAAGAGAATCTTTGGCTAATCTCAGTTTTAGTCTCTAAATTTGTGGTTAGGCTGGGAGGATACTTGCTCTCACTCCAAAGCTCCCATTTTCCTTCCCCTAAAGACTAACTCTTACTTTAGTTCTTAAAAACTAAGACAAAAATAGAGATTTTAGTCTGTCACCATAGAATCTCTAATTCTTTACACAATAATATATATTTCCCTATTTATTTGCACCCAATTTCATGAACGAAACAATCCTTCATGGAATCAAATGTGATTCTCACTTTGTTGTAAAACTCATACCCCATTTCCCCGAATAGTATGTTTCACAACAGATGTTAACATTTTAGTTTGCCAAATCTAAAAGTAAATTAAGAACAGAGTGAAAAATCAACACAATTTATTTTATATTTTAAAATTGGCACATCCAAATTATCTCTTCATTTTACCATATCTCAGAGTAAGGAGAAAGACAAAGAAAACTACTCAGATCTCATGAGGAAAATATGAAAAAATACAAATTTTATAAATAAAATAAAGTTTATACAACAATAATGAACAAACACTACTTATCTTTAACTCTTCCTCAAAGCAAATCCCTTGTAGCCTCTCTTGGACTTTTTCTTTTTTTACAAGACTCTTGGTTCTCTTTTCAAAGACGTAAGGAAGAAGAAATCTCTCACTTCTCTCCCTCTCTAACAACTCTTAGGAGAAATCACACCTAGACTTGCCACACTAAATAATACACACAATGGACCACTCAAGAAAACTCAATGACACACCAGCCTCCCTTTTTCTGACCAATTTTTTCTCTAAAAAAAGCATAATGTCGGTTTTCCAAGAGATGTATCCAATAACTCTTCAAAAATCTTTCAAATTCATTGAATCTTCTAGAAATTCACCTAGTACCGACATTAGCGCCCACGATGGCTTCATCGACACCTGTGGTCTGATTTATTTCTTGTGTTCTCTATCAAATGGCGCCATCGGTGCCCCCGCTATTCTGGACTCCTCTTTCATGTTGGTGTCGTCGGTTTCTTGCTGGAGCCGTCAGTGTCTTGCTGACGCCGTCGGCGCTGAGTTTTTTTTTCAAAAACGTCATTTTGACTCCAAATTCTATCATTTTTTCTTCATTTTTGCTCAAGAGCTAAAAATCATCAACCCGCTATAAAACATGAAAAATACATTCCTTTAAATTACAATATCACAAAAAATGAGTATTTGTGCATCAAAATCCCCCACACTTAAATGTTACTTGTCATCAAGTAATTCTTTTACTACATAAAAATATGAATAAAAATATGAATAAAAATAAAGAATTTAACTTCTAGATTTTCATATTTTGGTCTACTAAATATCATAGCATAACTTTAGAAAATTTTAAAAATAACTCAAGTTGTTACTAGAGGTATAAGAATATCTAACAGGCAAATCTAAAATTTTTGATTTTCTATTCTTTTCAAGGAAAATTGCAAATTATCATACCCATTTAGATTATCCATATGAAAAAGAACTTCATGAAAAATTTATTAGTAAATATGCTAATACTTAAATACAAGTTTAGAGAATGTAGTCAAGCCTTCTTCCTTAATTTAATTTAAGTGAAGCCAATTTTTAATTAGGCATATCCTCAAGCTTCTCCTCACATATTTTTCTTTTCTTCTCTTTTTTTTTTCTTTTTCTTTTTATTTGCTTTTAGATTTTCTTTTTCTTTTCTTTCAGGATCATTTTCAATCATTTCTTTTTTTTTTCTTTTTCATGTGAGAATTACTATATCTAGATAGCCTTTAATGATTTTGAACTTCACTATCCTCTTCTTAAAGTTAAAAACTTTTAACATTCCTTCACTTTATAAATTCATATTAGCTTTGAAGATTTATCATAAAGTTTCATTCTTTTCTTCTTACATCAAACTCTAAGATTCTTAATACTTCAAAAATACAATTTCCTTTACTTTAAATAGAAAAGGCATAG
>NEWO01000060.1:747791-793417 GCA_003013225.1 Phalaenopsis aphrodite | reverse complement strand
ACTAAAAACAAATAACAGTACTAAAATAAATTTCAATTCAACAACAACTCTACAGATTATAGTTCACAACACAACATTCAATACAAATCAAAGTTTCACATTTAACAACCTAAACAATAACGACAACAACAACATGCAACAAACAATAAACTAAATAAAAGATCAGAACTATGACTAAGCAGACATCTTCACTCCTATCCTTCTTCTTCTTCTTCTTCTATATCAAAGTTTTGTTGTTGATAAGGAGTAAAGATAGGGTGACTAGGAAACTATATTGAGTGGTCACCCTTCATGTATCTTACCATAGCATCATCAAATTCAGCATAATATTCAAACTTTTGCTTTTTTAAATTATCATTATGTGCATTCATGGCCTCCAAATTTTCAATCCTGCTCTCCATCCTTAAAATATCTCTTTGTTGGATCATCATCTGTTCCATAAGTTCCTGGACAGTAGGGGTGCTAGAAGTAGAAGGAATATCCTTACTCCTATTTCACGTTCTCCATCCAACGTGAGATTCATAGGTTTTAATGTTTGCTTGCCCAATAGGTTTAAGATGCTCAATCCTTTCCTCATCAATTCTAAAATCAACTCCTGATTGCTCACATAATGTGGAAATTAGGGCAGGGTGTGCTAATCTACCAGTCGTCTCACTCATTGCAATAGAACAAATGTTCTTATAGATTATAGATCCAACATCTAAAATGCCCATCTCTTGGATATAAAAGTTTAGGATAGCTCTATCCTTACTAACTTCATTATGGTGATCTGTAGGTATCATTCTGGCAGATGTAAAGTAAAGTCAGGCTTTGGATATTATATTTAACATAGAAGCAGGGAAGTTTACCTTAACGTTATTCTTCACTTTCCAAGCTCCTTTTCCATCAGTAAGAAATGAAATAACTTCATCCAAAGCTCGTTTATTGTAGAGAATGTCTTGTACTTGCAGAGAAATGCTTCTCACAATTGATAAAATTCATTAATCCTCCTTGCGGTGAATACAATCATTTTACCACGAACATAGATTTGGTCATCAGAAGTCTCCTTAAAATTGACATAGAACTCCATGACTATACCAATAACAGCCTTGACAATAAAGTAACAGAAATTCTCCCCTGTGGAGTAACAATTTATCTCTCGACTTCACCACCCGGATTTTTGAATGCTCGATCCAGAATTATTTTCTTTGTATTCAATAGACTATTGAAATGAATTTTAGCTTTGTAGTTGATGAATTTTCGATCATCAAATTCCATTTTCTTCTTTCCTTTGCTCATCCTTGGTGTCATTGTAATCTTTGAAAGAAAGAAGAAAATTTGATAAAATCCAAATAAATTTTGAAAATTTTAAAAATCATTATGTAGAACGTTCTAAACTTAAATCCTCTAAGTAAGAGTTCTTCACCAAAAGATTTTCTCAAAATCTCTTTAAAATTTTAAAATTTTGGATCTCGGCAAAGTAGGAGAAATCCTTGGTGGAAATAAAAAAAAAATTAGTTCAAAGTGTAGCTCTTACCAAGAGAAGATGAAATCTAAACTCCTTTTGTCTTCTAATCCCTTTAAATCCAAGCATTTGCAAGCCTAGGGGCATAAACCGAAGGGGTAAAATGGCATTTCACTAAAATTTCAAGGTATTTGGGGATTTTCGGGTCTCAGGCGCCGTCGGCGCCAATGTCAAAAAAAATATAAAATATCCATAATTTTCGCACATCAGTTATTTCAAATTCCCTTCAATGTGTAATTGGTCTTTTTAAACAATAATATTCATCCTTAAATAGTCCACATACAAATGTTTTTACAAACAACACAAAACCAACTTTTATATATGAAATTCCAATTTTTTACAAACACAAATTTTTAATCACACTCACACATACATAAAGCAAATCACACTATAAGTTAGCATCGAAATCAAGACACAATACTAGAACGTTGAAAACTAATCTGTACATAAAATTAAAGTTATAGAAGTTTTAAAGCAAAGCAAATCCAACACAATTACTTTAAAAACATAATTAATTTTAAATAATGGAAAGTCTAACTTCTTCAATTACTCTTCTTTGTCTTCAGTATAGTCTCCTCCTCTAATATCTCCCATAGACTATTAATGTACGTACAAATTGTAGAAGGGTCGGTACGGGAACTGATCAGTCGAATTTTCATCGATCCATTCATTCTTCTTGAACATCTGCACTAAACCTGCTTCAATCTGTCCCATATGATCAATGTGTTCCTTATCCTCCAATCTAAGTGATCAAAATGATAAGTAAGATTTCCTATTGCATCCATGATATTCTGAGGTTCTCTTTCTATTTTCTTTATTTTCTTCTCCAAAACTTGTGAACTTCCAAATGTACAGGGCATTAAGGGTGTCGAAGCATGTGATGATTGATTCAAGATAATATCCAACGCTTTATTTCCATTCTTAATATAGTTTTCATCAATATGATCCATGGGCTCCCAGGGCAATAACACTTTCTCCCAACTTTTATATGGTACTTGAGATTGACTGCAAAGTAAGAAGATTGCAGAAGGATGCCACAATCCATATATAGGCCCATTCATTAAATACCTAAAATAGATTTAAAAAAAATTGATCCCACATCAATGGGCCTTCCCATTTGAATGCAATAGTATAAAATTGCACTTTCTTTTGTAACTTTACTAATTTTAATTGTAGGGAGTAGTTTTGCAGAGATGAAGATATGCTATTATTTAGATATCAGATTTAGCAGTTAAGTGGAGAAACTAACGTACCCCTCATCTATGATTTCCAAATTATTACTTTCATTCGTCATAAGTCGGTATACATCATACATCAAATCCTTCATTGCTAAAAAGTTTGTATAATGACAAATCAACACACTTTCTATCATAAACATATCGTTAATTTGTGACGGAGTAAATGATATGTCCTTACCTCGAACTAAGACGACTCTTTGGTTAATTCCATGTAGGTTAACATAGAATTCTTTTACCACTGGAACAACTACTGCAACAGTAGTGTAGCATAGAACTTCCCAACGTCTCTATACTATGATCTTCTTAATCTGCAAACTTAGATTACTCAATCCATTATTGACAAAGCCTCTCTCCTTGATAAGTCACTTCTTAGTGATGACTTTGTCATATAATTTCTGCACATCAAACTGATGAACTTTCTTTGATTTAAAATCTTTTATCTTAAAGTGTTTCCGGAATTGGAAGCCATGGGTTTTGAAATCTGGAAGTATCTGGTCATTCAAAATGGTTTTCATGCCGTTAAAAAGACCTTTGGGTAGTTGTTTTGAAGTGAAATTCAGCCAAAGTCTGCCAAATTCTTCCTGAATTGCTGAAAATGGACTGGGCACTATCGGCGTCCCAATTTGGCACCGTCGGCGCCATGGCTCTGTAAAAGGGCATCGTCGGCGCCAAGGCCATAGTTGTGTCTGTTCTAACTTTGGTTCAATTCATTTCCAAATTTTCATTCAATACCAATATTTTTCTTGATTTATCATATATAAGATTGTGTAGGATTCTAAGGTATTATTAGTTCCTAATACTTAGAATAATTATTAAACAAAAAACTAATATATATATATATATATATTGTCTCCTACAAAGTGCTTGGTTTAATGTCTTCAGCAGGACGTACCGATATATATGCAAGATGACTCAACTTCAATTTTTTTTAAAAAATTGGCATTTGCCCTTCATAATAATGTTTTAATCGATACCCACTAACTTTAAATATCTTTCCAGTTTTAGGATCTTTAATAAATACAGTTCCATAATAACAGACTTTGATCACTTTGAATGGTCCTAACCATCTAAATTTAAATTTTCCTGGAATTAATCTCAATATAGTATTATAAAATAGAACCTCTTGTTCAAGTTCAAATTTCTTATTTATAATCATCCGATCATACCATATTTTCATTTTCTCTTTATAGATTTTTGTATTATCTTATGCTTCATTTCTAATCTCCTCAAGTTCATTGAATTACAATAATCTTTTCTCACCAGCATCCTTTAGATTAAATTAAATTCCTTAATGATGCAAAAAGCTTTATGTTCCAACTCTACTGGTAAGTGACATGTTTTACCAAAAATAAGTCTATATGGGGACAATCCAATAGAAGTCTTATAGGCAGTTTTGTATGCCCATTGTGAAGTATTTAATCTAACAGACCAATCCAAATTATAAGAATTTACAATTTTTTCTAAAATTTGCTTTATTTCACGATTTTATATCTGAGCTAGATTGCTCATTTGAGGATGATAAACAGTAGAGAATATATGCATAATATTATATTTTTCAATCAATTTCTCGATCCTCTTATTCCTAAAATGGAATCCTCCATCTGTAATAACCACTATCGGCATTCCATAACTTGTAAAAATATTTTTATTTAAAAATTTTGAAACACTTCGAGTATCACATTTAGGTACAATATTAGCTTCAATCGATTTGGACATATAATTAACAACAAGCAATATATATAAATTTACAAATGAAGGCATAAATGGTCCCATAAAATCTAATCCCCACACATCAAAATTTCAACTTCCAATGTGTAATTCAGCGGCTTTTCATTTCTTATAGAAATATTTCCTACTCACTGGCATCGATCCAATGTTTTAATATATTCATTAACATCTCTAAAAAGAGTAGGCCAATAAAATCCAGCTTGCAAAATTTTATGTGCAGTTCTACTAGTTCTAAAATGTCCTCCAAATTTAGAATCATGACATTTTTCATATATTTGTTTAGTTTCTTCATAAGACACACATCTTCTAATGATCAAATCTTTGCACTGTTTATATAAATTTGGGTCATCCCAAAAATAGAATTTTAAATCATGAATAAATTTATTTAATTATTGATTCTTTACATCTGGTGGTAGAATATCACTCACAATATAATTTACTATATCAGCATACTATGTTATATTTTCTTATATCAATATTATACAATTGTTCATCGGGGAAAGTTTCTCAAATTTCATTTGTAAAATTAGTTAATATTTCTTGTTCTAGTCTAGACAAACGATCAGCTATTCTCTTAGCATTTTCTTTTCTATCTAGTACCAGAAAATTGAACTCTTATAATAGAAGTATCCATCTAATTAATTTTGGTTTAGCATCCTTCTTTTGTATCAAATATTTGATAACAGAATCGTCTGTATGAACTGTACATTTAGCTCTAATTAAGTAAGGTCTAAACTTATCAAAGACATAGAAAATAGCTAATAACTCTCTTTTAGTAGTGGTGTAATTAATTTGAGCATCATTTAGATTTTTACTAGCATAACATATTACTTTAAAAACTTTATTATACCTTTGTCCTAAAGCAACTCCAATAGCATGATCAGTAGCATCATACATTTTTTCAAATGGTTTCTCCTAATCAGATGGAACTATTATAGGAGCAGTGATTAATTTTTCTTTCAATAGTTCAAATGCTTTTATGCATTCCTCTTTTTCTAAAAGTTGGCATAGTGACTTACTAATTTTTGAAAAAAAATTTTATATAAGGCCTACAGAAACCAGCATGTCCTGGAAAACTTCTTACCGCTCTAACCGTAGTACGAGGCACTTGAATTTTTGTTGGATTTACTTCAATATTTTTTTAAAAAATTTTATGCCCAAGTATAATTTCTCATGCAACCATAAATTGATATTTTTTTCCAATTTAGTATTAAGTTAATTTTTTTCACATGGTCCAGAACTTTCCTAAATTATTTAAACATAATTCAAATGAAGTTTCAAATATAGAAAAATCATCCATAAATACTTCCATTTCACATTCAATTAAATTACAAAAAATTAACATCTTACATCTTTAAAATGTTGCATATGTGTTACATAATCCAAAAGGCATTCTATGAAAAGCAAATGTTCCTTAAGGGCTTGTAAATGTTATTTTCTATTGATCCTCGGGAGAATTAAAAATTTGATGATACCCGGTATATCCATCTAAAAAGCAGTAATATTTTTTTCCAGCCAATCTATCCAACAATTGGTCTAGAAATGGTAAAGGAAAATGATCTTTCCTGGTAGCCATATTTAATTTTCTATAGTCTATACAAATTCGCTAGCCAGTAACTTGTCTTATTGGAATTGATTCATTTTTCTCATTTACTTCAACTGTCACTCCTCCTTTTTTTAGAACACAGTGAATCAAACATACCCAATCACTGTTTGAGGATATATAATTCCAGCATCCAACCTTTTTAAGATTTCTTTTTTAACAACTTCTTTCATTATCGGGTTTAATCTCCTATGAGGGTCAACTTTAGGTTCCTATCATTCATCTAATAGAATCCTGTGCATACAAATTAAAGGATAGTTCCTTTAATATCTGCTAAAGTCCATCCAAAGGCCTTCTTATATCTTTTCAACATTTCTACTAATTTTTGTTCTTGAATCTTAGTTAAATCAGAAAATATAATAACATAAAATGTAGATGAGTCTTCTAAAAACACATTTTAAATGGTAAGGTAATACTTTCAGTTCTAGTTTAGGTTGTTTAATACTTGAAGGAATAAGATTTTTATTATCATTTGTCAGAAGATCTAAAATTTCAAATTTTTCCTAAACATAATCTAAATTCTCTTCTTTTATTTCATTCTCATTCTCAAAATACTCTTTTTGGCTTAATTTTTCTTCAAATACTTAGATAATCAGTAACTTCCATTCTAAAACATTCATTATCTATTTCTATCGCAGGATATTTCTGGCATTTGCTATATTAAATGTTACTTCTTGATCATTGACTCTCATTATTAATTCTCCTTTTTGCACATTTATTAACTCCTATGAAGGCTAACTCTTGCTTTAGATCTTAAACACTAAGACCAAATTGGGGATTTTAGTTTGTCATCCTATAATCTCTATTTCTTTGCTCGGTAATATACACTTAATTCCATGAATGAAACACTCCCTCGTGGAATTGAATGTGATTCTCACTTTGTTGTAAAACTCATACTCCATTTCCTGGATAGTATGTTTCACAACAGATGTTAACATTTCAATTTGCCAAATTGAAAAGTAAATTAAGAATGGAGTGAAAAATCATCACAATTTATTTTTTAAAAAAATTAAAATTGTATCTTCATTTCACTATATCTAAGAGTATGAAGAAAGACAAAGAAAACTACTAAGACCTCATGAGGAAAGTACTACAAAATATGAATTTCATAGAGAAAAGAAAGTTTATACAACAATTATGAAAAAACATTACTTATATTTAACTCTTCCTCAAAACAAATCCCTTGTACCTCTCTTGGATTCTTTCTCTCTTCACAAGACCCTTGATTCTCTCTTCAAAAATGTAAGGAAGAAGAAATCTCTCACTTCTCTCCATCTCTAACAACTCTTAGGAGAAATCACACTTAGATTCGCCACACTAAATAATACACACAATGGAACACTCAAGAAAACTCAATGACACACTAGCCCCCCTTTTTCTGACCAATTTTTGTTCTAAATAATGCATAATGCTAGTTTTCTAAGAGGTGCATCCAATAACTCTTCAAAAATCCTCCATATTCATCAAATTTTCTAGAAATTTGCACAACACCCACATTGGCGTTGTCGGCACCCGTGGTCCGATTTAATTCTTCTGTTCTCTGTTAAAGGACACCGTCAGCGTCCCCACTATTCTAGAATCCTCCTTCATGCTGGCGCTGTCAGCGCTGAGTTTTTCTTCCAAAACGTCATTTTGACTCCAAATTCCATCCTTGTTGCTTCCTTTTTGCTTCAAGTGCTAAAAATCATCAACATGCAATAAAACATGAAAAATAACCTTCTTTTAAAGCACAATATCACCTAAAATGAGTATAAAATATAGGTATGAAAATGCATATATTTTTGGTGCATCAACAACCACATTGAATGGTTATCCTACCCTTCCCGTGCATCCATTTTTGCGGCTCTGAATAAGTTCTCAGCCACAGATGACCAGCTCGACCTCTGACTCTCAAATTGAATACACAATCTAAAATTTTTTTTTCATCATTTTTTATAAAGACCTTAGTATATAGCTCCAAGCCTTCTAAAATTTTGACAATTGTACCTCGAACTGCTTCGTAGAACTCGAACACTCTTATTTTGACTCTGCACATTCTTTCGAATTCCATTGTAGAAATCTCCTTAGACTGTCGAGGTTGTCTCCTTGTCTCAACATCTTCAGGAACCCATGTTTAGTATGGTTCTGTAGGCAATGGGATGTATAACTCAGCATTTGGATGTGCTACCTCATGGCCTCCCACACTATCAGCAGTGAACTCTTGAAAAGAACTATAACAATCCAAATGTCAAACATTGCATCTTGGGCATTCAACAGATACTCCTCCGGTAGATGCTCCCACGAAAATCTCAACATTACACAGCGGGCAATCCTTATAAGATTCATGAGGTGTTTCTGTCTTTATCGACTCTGTGGTTGGTTCTAACTCATCCTCTGTACTAGGTGGGCTAGAAAAGGTCTCACTCATACATGGTTCATAAATCTTCCCCTCAGAAATAGGGGTGAGTAGACCTACTACTTCTTTCTATCATCTTCTTTCTTCTTGTAGGAAGCTCTATGTTTGTACCAGTTGGCATTGGGACATTGATTTCTTCTGAGCGGTGCATCTGGCACTCTCTCTATCTATCGACACCTACTAAATCCTCTGTCAGAGCAATTATCAGGGATTGTAGACGACTGGTTCCTTCGATTGGATGTTGGTTTTAAGTGATTACTTTCTTCCTCTACAAGGAGGAGTCTTCTTTGGTACCCATATTTAACAGAGACGACAATCTTTCCATTTCTTAGTGACTGACGACCTCCATCAGGGGGTTCTCATATTCTATGTTAACTTGACTGAAGTCTAATTCAAAGTCTATAATTCCACCCTGAGATCAATTTCTTCAATCAATGTGAGATTTAGGCCATCTATAAAATCAAAGATCAGTTTCTGCTCTGACATTCTTCTGTAGAAGATAGGAAAAACTCAGTGTGCTGACATTCAACATGAATAAGAATAAGAATGAAGCACTTATTAGACAATTTTTTTTTAATGATTTGTTAATTGTGTCTATTCAATTTAATTTAATTTTTGAAAATTAGAAACAAAAAAAGAGAAACAGAATGGACAAATTTTAGTCATTTTATTGAGGTTAATTTATTACAAAACTTTGGACCGTACACAGATGCTTGGACAAATAAATAACCCCAGAACAATCAAAATTTTAAAAAGCATTTGATTCTAAGCAGCATCACGTCAGGTAGTATATCTTCAAATAGTGGCCATTGACTGGAAACATAGGTTTTTTGCCCAGGAATCCACCAGCTAGTAAGATCCTCCTGAGTAAACTTCTTCTATGGCAAATGGTCCCTCCCAAGTTGGTTCAAATTTTTCGCCTATTTTGCGGTGTGCGAGAATAGGCCTTTTGAGAATGAGAACAAGATCACTAACTTTAAACTCCCTTGAGTGGACCAACTTTTCATGAGCCTGCACCATCCTTACTTGTTAGAGCTCCAAGTGTGTTTGAATTTCTAGCAGTAGTACGGTCTCAGACCCATACACAAGCGCGTAAGGTGTACATTTAGTGGGAATCCTGAACATTTTTCGGTAGGCCCACAAAGCTTCTAATAGTTTATCATGCCAATCTCTTTTATTTTCATCCAGTGTCTTCTTTAAAATTTGCACTAGCGTTTTGTTGAAAGCCTCGGCTAAGCTGTTTGCCTTGGGATAGTAGATTATAGAGTATCTTCAATCTGTCCCATGTCGTTTGATGAATTTGTTGATATTTATGCTCTGGAAGGTTGTCTCATTGTTGAAAATCATTCTGCATGGAACAACGAAACGGTAGACTATAAAACTTTTTAAAAATTGCAAAACATGCTGTGTTGTAACCTCTCGTAACGGCACTGTCTCTACCTATTTGGAGAAATAATCTATAGTGGCAAGAATAAATATATCTCCCTAAGAGGATGGAAGATCTATCAGACCTATTATGTCCATGCCCCAACACTTAAATGGCCACGAGGCAACAGTTGGGTGTAGCACATTCGGAGGTTAGTGTAAGACCACCTCATTCACTTGGCAAAGGTGACACCTTCAAGTTGTATCTATGCAGTCGAATATCATTGTTGGCCAATAATATTCGAGTTTTTATCTTCATCTTCATATTTGGCCCTGACGGGTGAGCACCTCAGAATCCAACATGTACTTCTTTAACGATATTCTATGCTTCTGCTCTGCTCAGATATCACAGTCACATTTGATCAAATGATCTCTTATAAAGAACATCTCCCACTAGGGCATACATAGCTCTTATAGTGATATGATATGCTTTAGACTTATCTTCTGGCAACTTTCCACTCTACAAATATTTTATTAATGGCTTACGCCAATCTTCATTGATGTCAGCCATTGCAATCATCATTCCTACTTTGTCTTCGAGCTTATGTAGATTATCAAGGTTAATTTGAGACAAACTCATCTTCCTTGTACTGTAATATCAATGGAATCCTTTGATGGACATGCCAATTCCTTAGCAAGTTTTGCTAGAGCGTCGGCATGGGCATTATCTCCCTGAGGAATCTGATAGAGAGTCACAATAGGGATCTGTTTAAGCAGCTTCATTGTATAGTAGTGGTATTCTACTAATCTTGGCTTCAAAATCCTGTATTTCCCAGTGACTTTTTGAATGATGAGCTGTGAGTCCCATAGATGGTAATATCCATTATATCCATTGAGATTACCTACTCTAACCTGGTGATTAGCGCTTCATATTTTTCTTTGTTGTTTGTACATGACTCTGTCAGGTAGTAGGAGAATCTCAACATGCCCTTATCTGGCGTGATGAAAATCAGACCAATCCATGTTTTGCCCGGTATAACCATTTCTGATCCTTTATCTTTCCTGGCTGAAGAAGTCCCATTAAAATACACTTCCCAATGTCTGGCACTGGACGAACCTATTTGTAGTATCTACTCATCTGGTAGTTCATCGTTGAGTGGGGACCCAGTCGGAAGTGGGTGCACTATGAGAAAATCTGCTAAAATTTATACATTGATAGTGCATAGGGGAATAAAAGTTATATCAAATTATAATAAAATCATCGATCATCTTGCTAGACGTCCGAAAAGTGTTGGTTGGGACATAAATATTGCAACGGAATAACTTTTGAAATGAGAGTAATTTTATGAGAAAGCATGTGGTGCCTGAGTTTTTAGGTAGTAAAAATTAAAGCTAGACAATGCTTCTCAATAGGTTGATACTTCACCTCCATCAATATTAAACGAAGACTCAAGTGGTATAGTGCATTTTCCTTACCCTCATCATTTACTTGGGCTACTAGGGCTATGAGAGAGTCATCTAAGGCCACAACATAAAGTTCAATGGTTTTCCTAGGATAGGGGCTGCCAAAATAGGAGGTGTCATTAAGTATTGATTAACATCCTCAAAAGCCTGCTGTCATTTCTTTGCTGAAAAGAATTTGACATCTTTTTTAATTAATGCCAAGAAAGGATGACACCTACCTGAGAGATTATGAATAAAGCGTCTCAGGTAAGCCAACTTTCCTTAGTAGGACTGTAGTTGTTCCCAGGTTTTGAGAGGAGGCATTTCCAAGATAGCTTTAATCTTATCCAAGTTGATCTCGATTCCTCGATGATGAACAATAAATCCTAGAAATTTTTCAGAGGTAACGCTGAAAGCGCACTTTAAGTGATTCATCTTGAGATTATATTTTTGTAATTGTTCGAACACGATCCTCAAATTATACAAATGGTCTATTTTCTGTTTACTTTTAATGACCAAATCATCTACATAGCACTCCACTTTGTTGTGAATGAGGTCGTCAAAGATCGTCGTCATTGCTCATTAATATGTTCCCCAGGCATTCTTTAATCTGAATGGCATTACCGTGTAGCAAAAGATCCCAATCGGCGTCCTAAAAGCTGTAAGCATTGCATCTTGTGGAGCCATCTTTATTTGGTTGTAACTTGAAGATCCATCCATAAAGGAGAAAATCTCATGTGTCGAAGTGATGTCCACCATTAACTCTTATTTTGGTAACAAAAACTCATCTTTTGGACATGTTTTATTTAGATCCCTAAAGTCGACACATACACAAATTTGTCCATTCTTTTTCTTAACAGGAACAATGTTGGCTAGTCATATGGGGTATTGCTCTTCCCTTACAAAATTAGCGTCTATTAATTTCCTTACCTCGGTAATGACTTGTTGCTCTATCTCGAGGAGCATTCTTCTGGGAGCTTGTTTTACTGGGGTCATATCTTTGTCCACCCCAAGCTTATGTACTGTAACTTCTACTGATAGACATGGTATTTCATCATAACTCCAGGGAAAGCAATATTTATATTCTGAAAATAATTTGACCAATTATGTGGATTCTTCTTCATTGAGTAAAGAACTTATGAAGGTTGGTCGCGGCTGCTCCTCAGTCCCGAGGTTGATTTCTTTTAACTCATCAACCGTTGACTTAATTTCTTCTTCAAATTCTGGTGGTGCATCATCTATTAATTGATCTTGAGAATCATCCTCTATATCGAGAAAATCTTCTTCCAATTCACTAGTAACAATCATGCAAATTTTTGAATCATCGATTGGTCCTACAGTACCAAATCTGAGACCTTCTTTCGAATTATGAGTTTGACTTTAACATTCCATGATTTTTCAAAAAGTTGCATCTTATCTTTTGACATTTATTTTGGCACATATCCCTGTTGAATTAATTTTTGTATACAAGGAGAAAAGTAATCAAAAGGTAATTCCATTAATTCATTAGAATCCTCTTCTAAATTTACATGATTTTCAAGACTAGTAGAAGGGGAAGCACGGTAAAACTTGATCGGCTTCAAACCAACATTACGGATTTCCTTGACCTCCAAACTCTCAACCTTTTGAGGGTAGATTAGAGTAAGGGTCATGACATTCACATAGTGGTTGATCTGATCGTATATCGACTCATATTCATCTTTCTCCACGTCTTTGAAGGAGGTCTAGTATTGAGGTTTCTTCTGTTCTGTCATCATTTCTCCCTCAGAGCATTCACATCTAAACTTTCTTCCATGTCGATGTTGATGGTTGGCCTAGTCCGTTCAATAATCGTATTAATTCTTCCTCGTCCACTTCCCCGGCCTCAATCTCAGGTGTATGGACTAAAAGAACCTCTACCACCTTGTTGTGAAGAGAATAGAGTAGATTCTTAAAGCGGAGTTGAATGGCTTTTTCTTTGTAATTCTTCTTAATCTTCCACTTCATTTAATACAACTTCATGAGAAAAGATGGCTTTCTTCAAAGGTGCATAGTAAGCGGCGTCTTCATAAATGTCCACTTCATGTACAAAAAATGGTTGTAAATCTCCTTTAATATAATGTTCATGTCCTTCTTTGAAATATTTGATGCATTGATGTAAGGCTGACAGAAACATATTATGCTCAAGAATCCATGGTCTTCCTTGTAGAGTATTGAAAGAAGTTTTTGCACCGATGATGTGGAATTTTGCAATTGTTACTAATTCTCCGGCTTCATTAATAATGTTAACAATCAAAGGGCTCTTTCTCCCTTCTGATTAAATCCTTTTAACATCATTTTATCGATTTTAAGCTCTTGAGCTTCAATATCCAAATATGCTAATGTTTGTAAACTCATTAAGTTGAGTGATACATCTAGGTCTACCAAAACATTGGACAATACAAACCTGCCGATATTAACGAAGAAGTAGAGTGTTCAGTTATGGTCAGTGGTACCAAGCAACATGTCTTCATCTATGAATGTTACCCAGGTTGTTCTTTCAATGAGCAAACTTCATCCGAAAATGTGCTAGCCAACTGTGCTAAGCAAATCTCTAGGTCAAGTAAAGTTGTAATCAGAGACTCTCTCATCTCCTTTGATAGGATTAGAGCGTCGTAAATGCTTAGTTTGGCTGGTAACCTCCCAAGATGAGCTAGCACGTTATAATCAACTTTTTATAATCCTCTAATTTTCACTTGGTGATGTGGCTCTTCCACTAGCAGAGGTGGAGGCAGCTCTTCTCAAGTGACTATTTGTTTTCCTTTATCCACTGGAGCTGACCTCGAGGGTAATACTTTCCCACTCCTTAGATTTACTTCTGTAATTTCCTTTTTCTAATAAGTTGTAAGCAAAGTTTTTAGTATTTCTTCTTCATCAGAGAGATCAAAGTCGATAGCAAGTGGTGCATCATGGCACTCGAGGACTGGCTCTTGACTCTCAGTGCTATCATAACCTATATTGTCAACGTCTTCTTCCTTCTTATTAATAGGTTCATCAAACTCAAATACAATATGAGGATCAGTTTGGGAATCTAGATTGGAGTTAGATTGAACAAAATCAGTTACATTATCATTAGAAATAGTTAAAATGTTGCTGAAATCATAATCATTATATTCATAATACTCCGGTGGGGCAAAAAGATAATCATACATGGTCAAGAGTTCGAGAATTTTCTTCCATGAATCTGAGACAACCAATCTAACAGAGGCAGCCCCTATCCTACCCCCTGCACTATCAGTCTTCACGATGTCACTCTTCTCTTTCTCCTCTGGTTGTGGTGATTTCTCTGGCGAAATCTCCAACTTGGGCTAAGTAGGTGGTAGACTCTGAACGACTATCTGTACCGAAGTGGTTTGAATTTGATTTAGTATCTTCTTGGATGACATGCTCCAAATTGTGCTCCATCCATCTTTTTCTGCATATGGATCTATCAAAATGATTTGCTCGACCGAAATCATATTCACATAACCTTTTTCAGGTTCCTTTAAATATTCCTTCGGGATTATTATATTTCTTTCTTTGTAATTCATCTCGGTCCAATTGTTGAAATCGAATTAGCCTTCTATTATATGTCCCAACATCCGGTGGTAGGGACAGAAATTGGGATAGTCTTTCTTGCCAGCTTCTTCGGGCTTTCTTGGTTCTGAAAAACTAACTTTGGCTTTTTCAACAAGTTTCTGAACATTTTTAGCACAACCTCATTTTTGAAAGAATATACTCTTCTCTTTTGTTCTGCAAGAGTTCGACCTATTCTACCATTTGTTCGGTACGACCCTCATTGATATGATTGTTGGTTATACTGTCCACACTGTTGTGTTTGTTGTTGACATGCTGTAATGATTGCTGGAAAATTTGGTGAGAATGCTCTGTCTGTATATTTATTGGTTGTTTTCCTTTATCGATTGTTGCTACTATCTAAGAATTCCTTTCAAATGCTCTAGTTGTCCTGGATTTTTCCACTTTCTCTTGAGAATCCATATGTTTAACTTTCTCCTGTAAATTGTTGGCTTTGCTTAATAGTTTCTCAAAGGACTTGATGGTGAGTCCCTTGAGCATGAAAGCTATTGGCTCATGTATGCTTTTGAACAGAATCCCAATCGCATGTTGTTCCTATAGTTGAGGTTCACATTTCATGCTAAGGTTTCTCCACCTCAAGATGTAATGCAGTAAAGTCTTGTTGGGCCTTTTTCTTCTCCACTAAGAGATCTCCAATAGAAACATTGAGTTGTGCTCCAGCAAATCTCTTTATGAATCTCTATTCTAATTCAGCAACACCAGAGGAAGAAGACGTCTTGACTGATCCGATGGGTAGCTCGGCATACCAATCAAAAGAAACTCCTGACAGACTGCTGATGAACTGTCGGAAGAGTAAGTCTTTGTTTCCTCTGGTGTTGCCACAACTGGCTCAAAAATGTATTATATGTTGCTTGGGATTTCCAGTCCCGTCGAATTTTTTAAAGTTCAGCGACACAAAACCCTTAGGGTAAGGTACGACATCAAACTCCTCCGTGTAAGGTCTTGGGCTAAGGCCTCCCAAACTTGTTGTTTNGACACAAAACCCTTAGGGTAAGGTACGACATCAAACTCCTCCGTGTAAGGTCTTGGGCTAAGGCCTCCCAAACTTGTTGTTTGACCAATTGTTTAATATCTTTCTCTGGTATAGCACTTGGTGAGGAATTTTTCCTTTGTTGATCTTCTCCATTAGCAGAGGCAACTTCTCTTCATTCATCGGTAATATGGATTAATTCAGGCGGTTAACCCCTGGAGAAGCTACCTGCTGTTGTCTGAGATTGTCCATGAATTGTAGCCATTGCATTCATAGTAGCGGCCACCTCCTACATTCTCTTTTCCATTTAAATAATTTGTTCATCCCTTAAGAAAATAGCTCTGCGTAAATCATCTGTGAAGTTCGCTTCGATAAGAGGTTGGACATAGCGCGCAGATGAGGCAGCTCTAGTCTCGATGACTTGAATGTCCATGAAATCTTCATCGAGGTAATTGTTGAAATCAAAATCCTCATCATCATCTTCAATGGTCACACCATGTTCTTTGGCTAACTCAGAAATCTCAGTTCTGATCTTTTCGACTTTCTCTTCAATTATCATCTCTTGAATCCTCTTAAAATCTGGAGGATTTTCTTGAACATCTTTTACTTGTTCATCAAATTTTGGAGCAATCACTGTAATGATATCAAATACTTTGGACTTTTGCTTCATTCCGCCATTCTGCCCTACGGGCTCACTAGACCGTATTGGTATGGTGAGGTTTGGTACCCACACCTTCTTTCTCGACGATGATGACTGAAAATTAAGGCATCAACATGTCGGAGAGAGGCATGCTCCCCGTAGTACCAACCAAACACAATATCAGTAACTTCTTTATCTTTTCCCTTTTTGGGGCATTTTTTTATGGGTAACAACTGGTTAGGTCTTCATACCCATACGTGACTTAACTGATCGACGTCCTACATCTTAAATGATAAACACACTACTTATTTTAAGGCTCAATTAAATAAACAAAATGTTGTATGATATATGTTTAAGTCTGCGACACCATTTTTATTATAAGCCAACAAGTTCCCCTATTTAATATGAAAATTTAAATAGGGTTTATATTAAGTTGGGTTCAGAAAAGCTTCCTATAAGATCAATCCCCTATAGTTAATTACAACCTAAATAACCAAAGTTACCTACGAAAACTCTCGATAAAAGTCAGAGGATATTATTTTCAAGGAGTTCCAAAGAATAGGACTTTTCAACGAGATCAAACAAAGAGGTGAGAAAGGGTAATGGCTCAAATTTGGAACATTTTATTTTGGAATCCAAAGGAAGAAGAACTAGGGGATGTCATAGATCCTGAGGAGAACCTTGGTGACTTCTCAATCTATCCTTTTGTTTGATTTCAGTTTTGTAGAATAGAACTGTTGAATATTTCATCCTGCCAATTTTATTAATGAGGGCTTACATTCATGTGAAACGATCAGACAAATAGCCTGGAAGATTTGAGGATTTAAGTCGTGAGAAACAATAACCTTGGAATCTTAAGACGAGTTAGGATCTTCATTGTATAGCAGAACCATAAAAAGGTCTAAAGATAAGTTGATGATTTATGTTGCATAAGTAAAAACTTTGAAGTCCTATGGATTGTTGTTTAATTCTAAGGACTAGTTTAGGTGGTGTAGACATGTTTTGCTGTTAAAGATGGTCGTGCTGCCCATGATGCTAGCTCCAAGCTCCTCGTCGTAGCAAGTTTAAGTTTTCAAATGTGTCAAGTTATGATGTCAAATCAAGTGTTCTTTAAGGTTATAGTTATTTAGATATTGTAGGGGAAGTTAAAGTTGATTAGAGCAACACCAGTTAGGATCTCACGGTTCTCTCGTTCCGGCACCACTATTTTCTTTCGGATTCACTTAGTCCAAATGAATTTAATAAACTCAACTTAATGAGTTTCATATTTTTATTTAGACTGTGGGAAATCTTGTTAGCAACCATAACTTACCTCCCTCAAAAGATTTCTGATCATCTGATAAAGACATTTTAATTTAGTTGGAATTTATGTTTTGTTTTGTTTGTGATTAAATTTTGAGTTGTCTTATATTTTGAATGTTGTGGTAGTGAATTTTATCTTGTTTGGTTTTAGTTTTAGTTTCAGTTTGGTGGCTATCCTAAAGGTTTTCATTTTGATATACAGGGTGACATCATTGTTTGACATGCGAGTTTATGAGCAGAAAATAATAGGTAAAAGTAAGTTGTCATGCCATAACTTCAAAGTATACCTGTCAAATCTTCTCGTTACTCCACCTAAAAGTTCAGTACTTGTAAGGCATATATATATATATATATATATATATATATATATATATATATATATATATATATNTATATATATATATATATATATATATATATATATATATATATATATATATATATATATATATATATATATATATATATATATATATATGATTTTGTAGGAGTTGAAACATTCTTGTAGTAAAAATAGAGAGTATAATTTGAGGTGTGTCTACCAGACCCCATATCATACATTGGTGGATCCAAATTTTGAGGATGATTCCATTAAGCAAATCATAATAAGTCCAGATGTCCTTTACGATTCCTAAAGCTTCATAAAAAAGTCCTGAGTAACACCCTAAACATTTCATAATTCCTCGAATCATCTCGAGTTCATTTTGGCCTTATTATATTGTCATCACAATTTTAGTTAAGGAGTTGCCTTTTGGAAGCTGTCGGTTGTTGGAATCGAAATCTCGTCGCCCGCTTTGGAAAGATATTTAATTTACATATATGTATAAGTTTAGAAAAATATGAAATCAAATTGATTCCATATCTTTCATAGTTTAAATGAAAGAGCACTACACCTCAAGCCACGTATTTATTCTGAAAGATAAACACAAAACTTGAGGGTGATGCTCGATCAAATAAACTAAAAAACATATGAAATTTGGTTGGTCTGCGAAACCCATTTTATTTATAAGTCGACATGTTCTCCTATTTAATATGAAAAATTAAATAGGGTTTATATTAAGCTCATTTTGGAAAAGTTTCCTATAAAAGCAATCCCTTATAGTTAATTACATTTTAGATAACTGAAGTCACCTAAGAAAAATCTCGATAAAACTCAGGGGATATTTTCTTCAAAGAGTTTCAAAGAATAGGACTTTTTAAAGAGATCGAACAAAGAGGTGTGAAAGGGGAATGTCTCAAATTTGTAACATATTATAGAATCCAAATGAAGAGAAACTAGGGGATGTCATAGATCCGGAGGAGAACCTTGGTGACTTCCCAAGCTATCCTAATGTTTGGCTTCAATTTCGAGGAGAAATTATTCAAGTGTTTCAGTCTTCCAATTTTATTAGTTAGGGCATACATGTATGTGAAACACTCATACAAATAGCCTGAAAGATATGAGGATTTAGGTTATAACGAACGATAACCTTGGAATCCTAAAACGAGTTAGGACTTATATTGTATAGTAGAACCATACAACGGCCTAAAGATGAGTTGAGGATATATGTTGTATAAACAAAGAACCTTAAAGTCCTATGGATTGTTGTTTAATTTCTAAGGAATGCTTTAGCTGGTGTAGATGTGTTTTGCTACTGAAGATGATCGTGCTACCCAAAATGTTAGTTCCAAACTCCTCGTCGTAGCACCTTCGAGTTCCATGTTAATTTTAAGAGTACATGCAAATTTTCAGTCAATAATCTGCTGTCGGTTACCTCTTATAAAACTAACTAATGGCCTCCTACTCTAAGGTATAGTGTGTAAAACAAACAGTATCAGGTATAGCAAAGGAAAGCAATGATAGCACAATATGTATAAGAACAATAAAACATGCAGTATAAGAAAGTAGTAGAATGTACAGTAGAGAAGAATAGTAAGGCGCACTATAAAGTAAAGCGTGTTAAATGTAAAACCTGTATACCTGGGAGGTCCGTTGTTCCTTTAAATGTGGTTGATGTAGCAGATATAAGTATATTGATTGAATTTAAGAAACAAGCTAGCATGCATTGTATAAATAAAAGTGAGCAACAAAAGAAACACCACTTGACAAACTCAAAGAAATTCATCGAAAACATGGGAAGATCCCAGAGAAAAACCACGAGTGTTTTACCAAAATCTCTAATAAAATCACACGAAAAACCTGAAGAGAGAAAACTGCAAGCACTTGGGTTAGGGCTAGGCTTAGATACTATATATTTATACTCAAGGGACGTCGAAGGCTACTATCGGTCACCCGAATGTATAGAGCATGTCACTCGACTAGAAGGGTGTCCTACTAAACATAACTTAGGAGGGTGTTCCTTAGCCCGATACCGGTAATCGACAAGTGGACAGCCAAGTTACAGCACATTTAAATTTTATATTTTAGCATACACATGGATTTCAGGCATACAAAAGGAAGTTGTATCAATTTTGTAGTAAAAATACTTTTATAGATAATGTATCAATTCTTACCATGTCGGTTCTTATCAGTTTTGAAAATTTTGATTGTCTACGAGTCGATCACACCGTCGGTCATAGGGCTGCCAATAACCTAAGAAGATACGGGTCCCCCGATAGTCTTGTGTCGGTGAATAATACTATTGTCCTATGGTTCACCAGGTCCTTGGATTGGGTCCTGATGTCGTAGGATAGAATATCATTCTGCTCTACCACTGGTGTGCCTTTGTCATCACCGCCCTAAGCCCCAAAACAAAACCAACCTACTTGCGACCTTACTTGATGGTTTCATATATAGCAAAAGGCTATATATGTGCACTTGTGTATCAGACATAAGCACCAAAATCTAAACCAAGAAGCAAGGAAAAAAATAATTAAAAAAAGGGAGAGAGAGGAGGGATCGAGTCACCTGAAAGGGCGAAAAGGAGAAAGGTGAGCTGGCCCTCAAAACTGTGTTTAAAACGATCGACAAGAAGACCCAAAAATGCGGCCCCACGATTCATGAATCAACCCCAAAAGGGTATCATTTTCTACATTTTCACAAATGGATTAACTAAAAAGGTATCCTTTCCAAACTGCATTTCAAAAAAATTAAAACGAGACCGAACCAATGCAACCCTACCACACTTATGCATTCATCACCTAAGCCTGAAATCAAATGTTGTATTCAAGCTATCCAAACCTTTCATATCAGATTTCCAAACTCTTCCAAAACAATAATTTGTGAGTCTTCAAACTTTTCGTGAATCCAATTCACATCAATTTTATGCTCCCCAATATGAAGTTCTAAAGGCCTCCAAATTTCACAAATCGAACAAAAGGCATGTAATCTTCAAACAACCACTTTCTAAAGTCCAAAACCTTGCATATCGCATAAAAATGCCACTGCTAATAGCCTCAAAATTGCAACCCAAAATGTCTTACAAAAATGCACTTCAAAGGCTCAAAAACTGCAGCACAAAACCCCCCAAAAATCACGGTTAAGCACTCCCAAATAAGGCCTCCAACGGCAGCTCGAAGCCACAGCCAAACATGCCTCAAAGCTGTCCCAAACATCTCAAAAAAAAAAACGCAGCCCAAATGGGTCACAAAACCTTTCCAAACAGCGGTTATATAAAGCCCAAAATGTTGAGCATAGGCAGCCCAAAGTAATGTTCAAAACCCCTCCAAACAGCGATGTATGAAACCCAAGACAACTCCGACATTGCAACTAGAAAACCGCAAGCTCTCGGGACAATTTTTAGAACTCTCCATGCTTAAAAGGAATGACATATGTGCAAGGAAATTGCAACTCCAGACGCCGAGCATATGAACATATATAAAGCTTGAGTAAAATTCTGCACACATACACGTTCACCTCAAGTGTAGACATCCAAATCCTTCACGGCATGTCAAAGGGGTTAGCAATGTAGCCTTTCATGCATCGTTAAAGTAATACATGCATAGAGAGCTCGAAACTCAGAGTGTTACATACATGAATGCAAATAATTTGAGGGCAAGCGTATACATCTAAAAGAATTGCATAGCATGTTTGTAAATATTGGAGCTTTAGTGTGACGTATGTAAGTATACAAGAATCAGGTGGTAAACATGTAAAGGACCCATTATATTCACACCTATACTTCAACTTTTACATTTATGCCACGCAAATCTTTCACACATATATATCACCCCAAATCTTTCGTTTTGCAAGAGAGACAACACCCTTTCATGCATAGGATAAGGTGGAATGCGTGTAAAATTTGAAGTTTAGGAGTTATATATGTAAATGTATAAGAATTTTGTGGTATGTATATTTGTTTTGGTGACGAGTATAAAAGAAGCTAAATTTTGCATATATCCACATCCATATACGTAAAAAGATCAGCACAAATATATGTTTACCCCAAGTGCCATATTTGTAAATACCAGTGAAAATTAATACATATGCATACAAACCATCCAGCCCTTATGTATTTAAAAATCTGGAAATCAAACTCCAGTGAAACAGAACTAAGGGAAATTTATATACAAACCATGCAATTCTTAAGTATTTACATATGTAGGACTTACATATATACCTACCAAATTATTGATAGTCCAAAAGAAATAACACAATTGCATGCATAGACAAGATAACACCTGTGAGAATCGAAATTTGGGTGTTAGATGTGTAAATGCTAAAGAATCGTGTGGCGTGTATGCTTTCAACTCCCCTGTATGATTTCCATTCATCAACAGTTTTGCCCCAATTCAAGAATAAATCTAAGTTTTCTCTTCTCAAATAATTTCATAGTGCTAGACTCTCTAACATCCTAAACATTTCCACAAAAAAAAAAAAAAAACTGTATTTTTAATCTGTGCAACTTGCTCATATGTTCCAACTCACCAATTTGATAATCATTCTCATTCTTAACACTAAACTCAATTAGTTCTTAAGATGACCTTAATTTCCCAATTCCAGGTGCATTAGAACATGCATTCAGGGGCAAATTCCAAGTGACGCAGATTAGAAAGATTACTCATATCGCGATGCAAGAAATCATCAGAAAAAAAAAAATGCCTAAGCATTTCTTTATAAATTATGAGCACAACAGATGATTCCTTCAAAAGCATGAAGAAAGTGTTAAGAATTATAATAGAAAATAATTTATTCCTATAAGAAGTTATGAGGAATAAATTTTTTCTTTAATAAAAGGAGATATTTCCTTTCATATTTTATATTTATTTCCTTAGAATAAGAATTATTTAGTTTCCTATTTTATGTTATTTCATATATCTCCTAATAATTAATATGAATTAATTATTGGAGATATTATATGATATATCTTTCCTTTCATACCATTTTCTTTTTATTATTTTTCCTATTATAGAGTTCTTTAAGGGTTATTTATACCCTCGTTCATATCAATGAAAAATTAAGTATTCCGCATTATTCTGAAATTTCAACATTGTATCAAAGCGATGTTTCGTACCCTAGCCACCGGTCCTCCTTTGAGAATTGTCGGACTCCCTTCCTGCCATCCTCTGTGCAAGAAGGGAGGGACACTCATCTTGATATTTGAAACGACGACTTTTTCTTCTTCTTCAAATCCCTAATTCCCCGCCTCCTCGTTAGGTTACAAAAGTCATGGAAAGCAAAGATGTGCTCCCCTGAGTTCGAACCATCTTCGAGTCCGCGCATCGGCGTCAACCTCAGCAGCATGGTCAACAAGCCTCCAGCCAGCAATAGTGGAGGGAGCGATCTTGACATCGAATATGACACTGATGATCGCCATTGTGGTTCCCCGCCGCATCAGCACCGATTTAATTCTCCACAAGATGTCCATCCTTATGATTCTCTGTCTTCCAGACGACGCCGTGGAGGCTACTCGCTGCCGCCATCACCTAGAAATGCATGGGCTGATGTTTTGGAGGATTCTCCTTCTCCAAGGACTTTCAGAAAATCGGGGGATCTTACTTCACTTCTGTTCACGACTCCCAAGAAACCATGACAGCAAAGATGCTTTGAAGTTTGGAGTTCGGCTAGACATCACCACAAACCATTTAAAAAAAAAAACTTTGTGTTGTATCTTCCTATGTCTGTACCAGCGATGGGGCTCCAGTAAGGGCGACACCAGCGATGCCCCCACCCGCCTCATCATCATCCCGCTGGAGATATCGCTGTCGTGGATCGAACATTGCCGGCAAAATCCATCGCCGGCCCTTCCTCCTGCAGTATGTTTTTCTTCCCTGTCAAAGCATCAGGGCTCCTGCAATATCTTTCTTCCCTGTCAAAACGTCATGGGAAGCTGCGTTTTCGGTCGGTCATTTCTCCTATAGCGTTTTTTTTTCCTTGCCTAGGCGTCAGGGGGAGCTGCGTTTCCAGCCAACCATTTCTCCTGCGGTTGTCTGTCCCGGCAAAACTCAAAATTCAGCAAAGCCTGAATCCAACAAATTCAGCCAAGCTTGAATCTCTCTTCTACGTTGAAACATATGATAGACAAAACTCAAAATTCAGTTAAGCCTGAATCCAGCAAATTCAGTCAAATCTGAATCTCTCTTCTACGCCAAAACATATGACAGACAAACTGAAAATTCAGCCAAGCCTGAATCTAGCAAATTCAATAATCCAAATGACCAATTTTTCTTCACTACTCAGCAAGTTAGGAATTAATAACATACATTCCAAACTTGAGGGGGAGTGTTAAGAATTATAATAGAAAATAATTTATTCCTATAAGAAGTTATGAGGAATAAATTATTTCCTTATATAAGGAGATATTTCTTTTCCTATTTTATATTTCTTTCCTTAGATTAAGAATTATTTGGTTTCCTATTTTATGTTATTTCATATATCTCCTAATAATTAATAAGAATTAATTATTAGAGGTATTATATGATATATCTTTTCTTTCATATCATTTTTTTTTATTATTTTTTCTATTATAGAGTTCTTGTAAGGGTTATTTTTACTCTCATTCATATCAATAAAAAATTAAGTATTCTGCATTATTCTGAAATTTGAACCGAAAGAAGGATGGAGAGGTTTACCTTTCACTGCAAACTGAGAAGAGAAAAAAATAGAAACTCAAGGAAAAGGAGCCCGTGACAAATCCGGCAGAACCTCCCCAAGTCACCAAAACTTTCATCCAACCCAAAATCTTCCCCAAAGAGGGGTTTATATAGGCAAGAGGGAGGAGATTGGGAGAGGGTTCACAAGGGAGAGGGAAAGAAGTCTTCCCGTCGGGTGCAGCTCGAGGAGTCAAGCGGAGCAGGCCTTCCATGCTTGCGGCTTGAGGAGGAGGCCGCAAGAAATGAGAGAGGGTGTGGCTCGAGGAGCGCGAAAGAGCAGGAGATCACGCAACAGGCGATGAGGCGACTGTTTTGTCGCAAAGGAGATAAGGAAGAGAGGCTCCGCTGGGGTCGCGAATGGGAGCGTGCGAAATGGTAAGGGGCGAGGGGCTAGCAGAACGAGAGAGAAAAAAAAGACTTAGGGATTTAGGGATTAAAGAAGAGAAAAAAAAAAAAGAAAAAAAATTATATAATATTTATTATTTAAAATTTTCAATTCGTGTATGCACAGAACCACATCAACATGGGTGTCCTCCCTAGCTAATTTTGATGCTTCGTATGCATTGGCGAGGTCCGTTTCGTCATCCGGGGTCGTCCGGATAACTTCATCGACAATCAGGTCAAAAACGTGTCAAACTCGATTTCCATCAAAACATTGGCTCGAGCTCAATTGATTGATCAAGATGGTGTAGATGGTTGTCATATAAGATTTAGAAAATATTTGGAGTGATTTTGAATTGATTGGGGAATTCAATTTGGTGGTATTTGGATTTCTGGTCAAATTTGGGGATGTTGGGTTAGGCTTGGGTTTGCGTTCGGCTAGAGTTTAGCTATGGCACAATTGATGGTTCAATTTGATGTGGGTGATCATCATGACATGTTCTCAACTTTAATTGGGTGTCAATTTTTGGGTTCGGGCATCCAATTAAGTGAAATTTGGAGAGATGGCTAAATTGAAAATTGGTGGTTTTGGATTTGGGTTAAAATTGGATTCAAATGTGGGTCAATTGGGCTTGGACTTGGTTTGAAATGAGTTTGATCATGATGAATTTGAGTTTAAAATTGAAATTGGGAGAAATTGGGATAAAATTGAGTTTAATTGAAGAGTCTAAATTGGTTTCGGGGACGAAAGGCTGAGTTGGGTATTTTGGAGAAATTGAGGTGCCAACCACCCTATTTGAGCCATGGACAAATAGAATCCCCTACTTTGGGTCTTTCATATACTGGTTTTAGCTAGACCTAGCCTAGGACTAGTGGGTTTAGGAGATCATCTACCCTAGTGTCCCAAAAGATCAAGGCATCAAGGTCGACAAGTTTGGGTTTAGGGTTATGAGTGAGTGAGTGAATGTGAGTGCAAGTGAGTGCACGTGAGTGAACTAGCTCCAGACCAACACACAGGGTTAACCCTAAGACCAATTAGTCCTATGGGGATTCACCTTGAGCTCCCCCATATTGATCCCACCTACTAAGTGCTAGAAGTTAGGACCAATATATGGAACTTCAAGTTGAGCACAAAAGAATTTAAAATTTCTAATGATGAAGGTTCCTTTTCTAGTTTTCTAGGAATAGTCAACAGAAAAGTCCCATGGCTAGACCCTGTATTACTAAAGAGGAGAAAGCTAGACCTCAACCAAAAGTGAGGTCAACATATATTTCTATATAGTCCACTCAGTTCACACCCTTATGTTCAATAAACTTTGATGTTTTGATTATGCCTTTAAGTGGGGTAATTATCACTTGATGTCTCACTTATGAGTTATATAGGTAAAGGTCTTTAAGGGTAACTCAACTTAATTAAGGAATCTAATAAATTTGATCCTTAAGAAAGAGCTTGTAGTGTTTTAAGAAAAAAAATTAAATTAATTATGTGTTATTTTCTAAACCTCATTAGACAAAATTTTGATTAAGTTCAGTTCACTACCAAGCTCTTAAAAAATTTTGATTAAGTTCAGTTCACTACCAAGCTCTTAAAACTTAATGAGTAGATTTGTAATTTTAGAAATAGATTTAAATGTTTATACCTTTAATCCTTATCATGAATCATAAATCAATTCAAAACTTTTAATTGGTGCTTAAAATCAGTGAGTTATAATTTTCCAAAATCAAACCCCTCACTTTAATATTTCCCTCTTTAAATATTCTTTTGAATTTCATTAATTTTGAAAAATTATACATTTATCTTTTGCAAGATCAAAATGAGATTGGTTGCTACCACTTATCCCTTTTATGTTTCACTCATCAAGACATGTTATTTAAAATCATTTATTACCCATTTACCCTTTGATTAATCCTAAAATTTAATTAAGACTTAAATTCCAAAATTACATTTTCCTAAGGCCTTAACACCCCATAATTCATTAAATCAAACAAGAATGACTTTAGAAATTTATATTACCCCACTCAAATGTTAATTAAGACATCAGAGGAGAAAAATGTGATTTTTCTGAAAATGTGATTTTTCTGAATTTGTTTAATTTTATAACTATTTCTAATGCAAAAAAGAGATTTTCAATGAAATATTAATAACTCAGCCAAAACAAAACCACTATCCTGAAGAAAATTATTGAAGGTTTACCTATGTTAGAGGACCACTTGAACCAATTTTCATGATTTTTAGACGTCTAATTTAATTATTATTATTATGTATTTATTTTGAGCATTAATTAAATATAAAATATTATTTAAGCAAAAAATTATGTTTTATATTTTTAATAAATCCCTCTGAGTCCAAGGAATCCAAAGAAATAAATTTTAGATTTTTTTAATTTATATTTTAATTATTTGAATTATTATAATGAATAATTAGAAAAAAATCATTTTTAAGCCTTTAAAATTAATATCTTGACTTAGGAAATCAGGAAAATTATTTTTGATTGGTCCCAAGTGATCAGATAGGCAAATGTGATATTTTAGTCTATTTTTATAATTTTGTAATTTTTATGATTTTTAATTAATTTTTAATCATTTAAATGCTCAAAAATAACTCAAAAATGAAGTATTTATTTTAATTCTACTTTTATTTTTCTTAGGTTCCTCTGGTCATAAAGAGCTCCCAAAATGAGTTTGGTGATTTTAAAGTTGTATTTTGATTATTATAATTATTTTAATGTCAAAAAATATAATTTCATCTAATTAATCCATTTGAATGGTCAAATTAACTCCAATTGACTTGAATTTTTATGGGGAGCTCCTCTGACACTAAATTACAGTGGAGAATGATTTTTATGCCATTTACATTTATAATTTTTCCAATTTAATTTTTAATCATTTTTAGTGGTTGGTGACAATGAAGGTTATTTTTAATGAGTTAAATCAAGTTTATATTTTTTCTAGAGTCCTCTGACCACAGTGAACCTATCAAAATAATTTTTGTATTTTTTTTATAAATATTTTAATTATCATAATTTTTATACCAAAACAAAGACCATGAACTTGAAAATTAGATATCTGTAGCTAGAGATGCCCCCTAGCCTTAAAACAATCAGGGGAGATACCGAACAACAGAGACATAAAAAACCCCATGGTCCCATGTCATGGAGAAATGTCTAAGCAAATGGAGAATTCAAATAAGAAAAAAACCATTTAATTAATTAAAAATCATACATGCATCAAATGGACATGAAACCATTTTCACAGTGTTCTTCTCTATTCACTAAGCAAGAAGGTATTTTTATTTTATTTTTATGATTTTTCTACACCAAGATATGCATTTTTGAAGTTTTGATATTTAAATAAATGAGAAAATCCCTATTTTTCTACTTATCCACGCGGCGTCACATCATCATTGGCGTCTCCAAAGTTCCACGTGACGTCTTTTGGTTCAGCGTCGTCGTCTGAGTCAGCCCACTCTTTATGAACTGTGCTTCCATCCGACACAATCAGAGACCTCTGTTCGATATACTTTTGATCTAACCACGCTCCATCATCATCCCCAAATGCTTCATCTCGTGATTCATTCACCTTAAAACCCTAATATCTCGAGCTACACATGATCAAATCTCCTCTAATTTGATTTTATGGACTCGTATAAGTGAGACGAACCTATCCATATGGCTAACCTGCCATGAAATTGATCCTATGCTTATGGAGAATTAAAATAAGCTTGGGATGAGGGAAAAATCTTATACCTTGGTCCAAGAGGAGAAGCCTTGAATGGATGCTTGAAGAAGCTTCGTGGAGGTCCAAAGAGCTTCGGATGAAGTCTCTTATCATGGTGAATTTTCTAGACCCAAGGTCGACCAAGGCCGATTTTGGGTGTTGATCAAAGTCCACCCTATGGTGGTATGGTGATGGGGCTTTTGTAGAGGATCTTCTTCTCTCACTCAGGGGATGGTGTGGGTGCAATTAATTGGATTTGGTGGAGTTTTGCAGAGAAATTAGCTTTGATCAGTGGGGAAGAGGGTTGGAGAATGGTTGCATTGCACTCAAGAGGTCTTGAAGAAGCTCTAGGGACAATTTGGCAGAGTCTCCCTAAGGAATTTCCAGCTCTCCCTCCTTGGCCGTGGAGGATAAGTTTAAATAGAGGGGGGGAGGCCACCAAGGCTGACCAGTGGGTGAAAAAGCTTGCTTAGGTGGAGGGAAGAAGAGTACAAGCTTTCAATTGGAATGAGGCAGCTTGGATGGGTTCAATTTTGAGTTTTGGCCTAGGTGGAGCATTTGGACTTGGATTTTCTGGTGGCCAAGGTGGTTGGTTGGCCATGCTCAGGTCACCATCCAATCCAGGGGGTCAGGGCTTGAGTTTGGTGGATTCAATTTGGGTTGGCAATGTATAATGCCATTGAACTGAAATGGAATGGGTGAAGAGCTATTTTGGTTCAAATTGGATCAATTCATGGTTTGGTGTTGGGTTCACTCACCATGGAGGGTTTGGATGTTGAGGGAAATCAGAGGATTCAACTTAATCAACATAATGAGGTCCCTATCCAAGTGATTTTCCAAAAGTATGAGGTTTAGGTGTTCAATGAGGTGGTAAGGATATTTTAAAGTGGTTTGTTCACTTCCATTAATAGCATGGTGATGTGGCATGGCTCTCATGGATCACCTATGGCTTGGGAGTGGCTTCATGGCTTGCATGTGGCTTGGCTCTTTTGCATGAAAGGGAATTTTGAATTTATTTGGTATTTTTGTGAATTTTGGCATGATTCTTTATTTGGAATGATTTAATTTTGGATTTAGGACTTATAAAATTATTTTGATGAGATATGTGATGAGAAAAATAGAATAAAATGTCATGTGGGCTTTTTGATTAAAAGTAGGCTTTTGGGATTTAAGTGTGGTGGGCTTGAATTGGATCTAAATTTGGGCCAAAAAAATGTTCAATTTGATGTAGGAAGGTGTCATGAAGAATTTAAGAAGGATTCAAAGTGGTTTTGAATTGAATTGGAAGGCCAATTTGGGGAATTTATGCATAGGGTTAAAATTGGGGCTTTTTGATTTAGGTTACGTTAAGCTTGCAATTATGTCAAACTGAGCTTGTATTTGGCTTCAATTGGTGTTAGGGCTTTTTAGTTTTGATTTTGAATTGAAATTGGGCAAAATTGGGGTCAATTGGGCGAAGATTGAGGCTAATCCGGGGAAATTGGGTCTCTACGGGCAAATTGGGGCTTTTGGTCAAATTGGGTTAATGTGATGGTTAAAAATTGAATTGGGAATATACGAGATGATTTTAAAATTTTTGGAAATTTTTTGGAGTTTTTGGGTCATGAGGAGCATTTTGGTAATTTTTTTACAATTTCGGGGGGTATTTAGAAAATTTGGTGATTTTGATGAATTTTGGTCAAATTAGATATTGGTGAGTGATTTGAAATGAATTTTGGACAAATTTGGGTATTTTGGGTAATTTTGGATTTTTGGCAAAAAATTATGATTGTAAGGGTATTTTGGTAATTTGGTGATTTTGGGCTAGAATGGATAAGTAAGCCATAAAGTCATGCCAAACCAATAGGATTCATATGAGGATTCATTTTAGATGTTCAATATGCTGGTCCTAACCCTCTTAGCCAAGGACTAGGGGTATAGGTTCACCCATATGAGCTTTCCAAAAGGAGTCAGAAGACCAAACTAAAGGGGTCTTAGGGTCTGGGGTATGTAAGAAAGTGTGTGAAAGCTAGCCTAGTCAAGATCAGACCATCCAGGGTTAACCCTCAGGCTTGATCATCCTATGGGGACTCTCCTTGAGCTCCTCCATTCTGACCCCACCTACTAAGTGTTAGAGGTTAGGACCAATATGTGGAACTTTAAGGTGAGCAAAGAAGAATTTAGAATTTCTAATGGTGAGGGTTTCCTTTCTAGTTCTCTAGAAATAACCAACAGGAAAGTCCTACGGTTAGACCCTAGGCTACTGAAGAGGAAAAATAAGAACACAACAAAAAATGAGGTCAGCATGTAGCAACAATATCAAGGAAGACCAACCTCAAGTACCTCCATTAATTGAGGAAAATTCATGTAGACAAATGGTTAATGCTAGTACTTCATCATTTGATACCTTAAATGCAAATAACAACAAACCTAATAACACTTATTCTAATTTCTATATCCCAGCATAGAAAAACCATCCTAACTTTAACTAGAATAAAAATTCTGGGGGGGAAACCAATGATATGGAAATAATTAGGCAAATCCTTCAATAAATTGGAACAACTAGGGTAGTTCCAACTATAGATCTTTTTATCCTCCATGTTTGAACAATAATTCACAATTTAAGGAGAAGAAGTTGCCATGGGTGGAGGTTGTATTGCAAATAGGGAATCAACTGCAAAGTCAAGGTGTAACTATAAGGAACATAAATAACCAATTAGAATAGATTGGTAACTTCCTTAGCAATTGACCCTAAGGAACTTTTCCTATCAACACTAAGATTAACCCTATGGAGAAGAATAGTGAGCATGTAAAAGCTATGCAATTATGAGTGAAAAGGAGTTGGAGGATGTTGAGTGAAAAGGAGTTGGAGGATGTAGTTTGGAACAAGATTAGGGTAGAAAAAGAGACTATGTAAACTAAAAAACCTTTAGAGAATATCTTTAAAGACTTAGAAAAACCAGTCTCTCCAACTAAGATTAATTTTAGAAAATCAACCACCTCTATTTCCTTAAAGACTCAAACAACAGAGGTTCAACAATTTTCAAAATTTTTGGAACTATATAAGAAGCTAATTATTAATATTCCTTTTACAGAGACTCTAGAGCAAATGACCAGTTATGTGAAGTTCATGAAGGACATTCTTAATATGAAAATAAATTTTATAGATTACAAGATAATTGTGCTTAGTGAAGAGTGCAACACTACTATTCAGATGAAGCTTGCTCATAAACTTAAGGATCCTGGGAGTTTTTTCTACTCCTTACGTGATAGGAGAAATAATTTTTGGAAAATCTTTATGAGATCTTGGAGCAATTATAAACCTTATGCCATTGTCTATTTTCGGAAGGTCGAGATTAGAAGAAGTGTCTCCTACTTCTGTAACCCATCAATTAGCTCAATGTTCAATCACTTATCTAAAGGGGATTATAGAAGATTTTTTAGTCAAAGTGGATGAATAGTTTCACCTTATGAGATACTTTCTAGTATTGGTTCATTTAGATTTTTTTGCTCGTTTCAATATTATTTCCCTATCTTAGAATTCATTCTTGTGAGATTATATTTATTAAAAACACTAGATGATAACATGTGAATTTGTTCATTTACTTATATGATTTATTCAAATGTTTATTTGTTTAGATATAAGAAAATATTTTATATATTTTTTACATGAAAATCTTGATATTCATTCGAATTTTTAACTCTTTTAAATACTTGTTCACTAGTCATAAACAAATCAAGTACATATCAATTTTAAACATTGAAAAAAACAAATAAGTCGAGCTTGAACAATATACGAAAACTTGACACAAGCTCAACCCGAATATGGATAACCTATTATTGTACCAAGCCAAGTCCAAACTAAAGCCTTACTCACCACATAAATATGTTCTACTTTCCTTGATTTCACTCGATCAAGTTCTCATACTTCCTTTTTTTCATATCTCATATGATCAAGATTTATAATTCAATCACATATGATCAAGAGATTCGAAGATTTTCTCAATATGAAAGATACAATGATATGAAAGGTGAGTTTACCTCTTAACCACGTGAGATAAAGCACGAGCCTGAAAAACTTCTCAATAAAGTAGATGAGCTAAAGATATGAAAGATGAGACGTACAATTTAATCATATATGATCAAGATATTAAAAATTTCTGCAATGTGATAGTAATGTGTGTGTGTGTGTGTGTGTGTGTGAGATATTGAGAAGATATTTTAAATTTTTTAATTTTATATGATCAATAATAAGTCACATTTTGAGTATCATCTCTGTCACATGGAGAATGTATCATACTTTCTTAATTCTTAGCCTTGGAGCATGAGCAACCGTATTAACCTTGGCATGTACCATTACATGTGATACCACTATTGGAACTTAAACTTCTCCCTTATATTAGAGTGCAAGTCTCATTAGTTAGCTTGGGAATGGATCCTCATCGTTGTTTTATAAGGCATAATTAGATGCTAACAAGGATCTTCAAGTCATTACATACCAAGTAGTTTAACAACACTAATGACCCAAAATGATTAAATCATAGAATCATACCCTTTAATAGGTTAGTCAACACTTTTCCATATACATTCATCTCTTTTTTTTTTTTTTTTTTTGTTTTTTTATCAAACACATTAGGACAATGCAAACTCCTCTTTAACTTCATTTTGATATCCTTGAGGGTTTCTGTGAGGTGACTACAGCTTTCTAAAAAAGTAATTGTAAAACTATGATGGAGAAAACTTCTTAGAAAACTACGATAAAATAATAAATATACATTTATTTTTTTTAAGAAAATCAGATAACAATTTTCTTACAACGATCACAGTTCGGCATGTCAGATTGAAACAATTAATTTTCCATCACAGAAGTTTCTAAAAAACAGTAAGAAAGCAATTAAATCCTCCCCAAACTGAATTGTGGCAAGTGTCTGAAATACAAAGCAGACAAAAAATTATCCCAAAGAGACCACTAGTCTATCATCTTTTGGTAACCATGGTGTCATATCCATTTCATCCTTCATAAAACCTCAAAAAATCCATTCTGATATTCACCCGACTATGTCTATATCAAGTCAATCTAAACGCATCGACTCCTTGCCCAGAAATATTCTCAAATATGCTCGGGATATAATTAACATTTAAAACTTTGCTCATTTGAGAAACCTCAACTCCCATGATTAAAATAAATCATGCTTAAAACCATATTTTCTATAGAGATAATTTCTAAAATACATGCTTTCAATTTGCATCCCCACAAGCCAATAAAGTGCAATGACTAGAAACCCATAAGCAAACTTTTTTCAGCAAAATAAGAATGTATTTAATTATAGAAAGAAATAATCTAATACATGTGGACAATCCAACACCACCAAAAGACAAGTGAAAAAAAGATCCAACCAATTGGATCGATAAAAGAATCAAGATATTGTAAGAGGATTACATTGTTAGATTTTTTTATAGAAAAAACATAATTATATTTTACTGATGGAGAGCTGAGCATTACATAGATAGGAAGAGTTCCCACTTTTTTTTTTTTTTTTCTAGTCATGCTCAGCTTTCATTGATAAAAGAAATACAAGACTAAAACATAGCTAAAGAAATTCAAAAAATAAGACGCAAGTTGTAGTATCTGTGATATTAGAGATAACATCTGTAGTATCTGTATCTTCAAAAGAAACCAAATAAAAAAAAAGCACCTAAATCATATGCATTTACCTATCTCACACCCAAACTCTCATTTTTACAAAATCAACACCTTACCTATGGATGAAAATGTGGATTTTCCTATTGGAGAGTGGTGAAAATGTGCTTGGTTTGTAAAAATGAGAGTTTAGGTGTGAGATAGGTAAATACATAAGAGTCGGGGTGCTGTGTATGTAAACTCCCCAAAAACTAAATACTAGAAATCTACCTTCAAGAGTCATCGTCAACATAAACAAAATAAACACTACAAGACATATCCAAGCAGCGAAGTAAAGAGGAAAGGCAATAAAAAACATCATCCATATATTATTAATGAGCTAAGAAATTGGTCTCCAAGAAATTAGTCTCCAAGAAATTAGTCCATCTTAACAACATAAGGAAGTTCTCTGTCGAAATGTCAATACTTACTTTCAAGAGGTTCATAGCAAAAATAATTTTTGTGCTGATAGTATCCTCATTAGATGAATTATTGTCAAAGATTCAAGCATTTCTTTCTAACCAGAAATAATGAAAAATAATATGAATAGATAGAATAGAAGAAATAATCTTCTCAAATCTTAGAACCAATAGAGTGAGAAAAATTGAAAAGCTGGGCAAGATAGCATCCCATATGAAAGAAGCCCACATGAGAAATACAATTTTTTTAGAAATCTAAAAAAATCGGGCATTCAAATGAGTGTGACTCATTGAACATCATGCAAAGCAAGCAAATAGGGTCAATAATCAAATTCCTAGCAATAAAGATATCTCTAGTTTTAAGTCCCTCTACCATTATTTTACAAACAAAAGAAACAAATTTTAAAGAAGAGCATTCGAACAAAATAAATTTGCTTCATATAGATAATTATAAATAAGCCTACAAGAATAAACACTTTTGTCTTGCAATAAACAACCCGAATAATCATCATTAACAGAAACACCAAGAATAAGCTATGAACATGGCCTAGCACTGCAATTCATATTATCAAACTTCCATTATTTGTTAAGTTTCCATGCACAACTATATTCTCTTAAAATTCTAACTCAAAACACTCTAGTCTTCTCTCATCAATCTCCTCGTTTCTCATTCCACTGGATCACCCTTTTTAGAGGTAAAGGAAGATTATGAGGCCATGTTCAAAATGGTAAGAAATATGGTCTCAATGTATATATACAATTGGAAAATTTACATACATACCACGCAATTCTTATGTGTATACATGTCTAACACCCAAAGTATGATATTTACACTCATAACACCGGGTGTCATAAATATATGTATGAAGAAAACATATTTCAACTTTAAAAAAAGAATAATAATGATATTTTTTATTTGATGTTGAAGATTTCAATGATACGCATATAAATATAAATATTTAGGTGTTAAATATGTAAATAAATAAGAATTGTGTATTATGTATGTAAAAACTAAGAATCTACCATCAAGAACCGCAATACATCATGCAGGAGATATTACAAGATTGGCCAACGAATCAAATTGGAACAATCCCCTCTACCACAGAAATTCCTCCGCTCAATAGAGTTCAACTCGATCTCATTCACTCCTTTTATAAGCAATTTCACCGCCCACTCTACAACCAAACCACGATCCTGCTAGTCTTCAAACAACTTTGTAGCCTGCTATAAAAAATCTACTAGCATGTTCCTCTACCTCAAGAAGCTCAATAGCCACTATTAAAAATTAGAAGCAGGCCTTAACATTTATATTTACATGCGTATTACTTGAGTCTTTATAGCCATAAAAAATAACACCATCACGTTATTTTTAAAATGAAATACACCTTTCAAGCATGTCTATTACACAAATGTGTTACATTTGTGAATGGCAAACTTTGGTTGTTAGATACAAAGAATTGTGTGTTTAAGTAAATTTTTCATAACATTATCGACCCACAACCACCTTTCTGGTTCAAAGAAACTAAGCTAAAGCATACTTTCAAGCTTCTGACTTCAAAAAACGATCAAGACCATGTTTTGAATGACTTCCAAAAATGATCAAGATCATGTTTTGAAGGTAGCATTGGATAAAAAGCAGCTGAAACCCACACAGAACCGTTGTTTCAATCCATAGATAGTTTTGCCCATAGCTTTGCTAATTTCATCATGACTTGAAGCAGAAGAAACATGTAGTACTAATGACACAGTTTTATATCATTCTCAATGGAAGATAATATACAAACAACAACACAACAAAGCCTTAATCCCACTATGTGGGGTCGGCTACATGAATCCTTTTTCTCCATTGTGTCCTATTTAGTGCCATATTTTCATTCAGTTCTAATAAATTAAGATCATTATTTATACAATACGCCCAAGTCTTCCTAGGTGTACCTCTGCCTTTCTTAACATAAGTCGAATCTAAAACATCTACTCCCTAATCGGATCATCAGATGGTCGACGCTTAATGTGACCAAACCATCTAAAGATGATTTTCGCTAATTTTGTTTGTCACAGGAGCTACACCAACCCTATCATGGATATATTAATTTCACATTGTCTCTAAGTGGTAAAGCCACTCATTCACCTAATCATTCTCCTCTCGGCAACACTTAACTTAGTATTATGCTTCTCTTTTAAAGGCCAACATTCAGCGTCATAGAGCATTGCAGATCTCACTACCGTCTTATAAAATTTTCCATTCAGTCTAAGCGGTAATTTTCTATCACTTCAACCAACCAACTCGAATTCTACTACTAACTTTCTCATCTATATCACCATCGCTTTGAACAACAAATATGAGATATGTAAATCGTTCACACCTTTTAATAATTTGATCACCCAAAGTTACACTTATGTCACTAGAGCTACTACTACTAAAATTACATTCTATGTATTCAGTTTTAGTTCCACTTAAATGAAGGCCATTAGACTCCAATGTAGACCTTCATAATTCAATTTTTTTCAGGGTTTTTTCTCTCGTCTTATCCACAACAAGGATATCATTAGGAAAAAGCATACACCATGGTACATCCTTGTATAAATGTCCACTAAAGCCATCCATAACTAAAACAAAAACATATGGGCTTAAAGCCGATCCCTGATGTAATCCAATAGAAATAGGAAAATATTTGGTCAATCCTCCTTCAGTTTGAACACAAGTAAAAGCTCTAGTATACATATATTTAATGACTTGAATATAAGTCATATAAACACCTTTCTTCTCAAGAACTCTCCAAAGGATGCCTCTTATAACCTTATTGTAAGCTTTTTCTAAATCAATAAAAATCAAATGTAGATTCTCGTTATTATCTCTTAACTTCTACATCAAATATCTCAATAAATGTATAGCTTCCATAGCAGATCTGCCCGGCATAAATCCAAATTGATTATGAGAAATCTTTGTTATACGTCTTAACCTATGTTAAATTACCCTCTCCCATTATTTTAAACCATGACACATCAACTTAATTCCTATATAATTTGCACTCTTGTGCATCCCCTTTATTCTTAAAAATGAGAACCAAAATAATCTTCCTCCCCTCCTCGGGAATCTTTTTAGTTTTTAAATTAACATTAAAGAGTTTAGTAAGCCAAGAAACTCCCGAATCTCCTAAACATTTTCATATTTCAATTGGGATATCATCAAGTCATATAGACATTCCACCCTTAGTTTTCTTTAAAGTCTCTTCAACTTCTTTTTTACTAATGCGACGATAAAAATGTAACGTTTTATTATTATTAACTATATTAAGATCACTAAAGTCGATCATATTTTCAAAAATCTCATTAAAAATTTTATGAAAATAACTCAACCATCTATGTTGAATATATTTTTCTAAGAAAAACACTTTTTGATTTTCATCTTTAATACACTTTATTTGAGTTAAATCTCTACTTTTTTTCTCTTTGTTTGGCTAGTTTATACATATATTTTTCACCCTACGTAATTTTTAGCCTCATATATTGTTCTTTTAGACTCCTTGTGGGCCGTTTGTTATTTGTCTGAGTTCTCTAAGCTTTTACATTTAAACGAATTTTCATAACATAACTTCATATATTTTATCTTTTCTTGCACATTATTATTTCACCACCAACTATTTTTATTTAAAGAAACTTTTTTTGATTCTACAAGTACATCTTTTGCTACTTGTTTAACAGTGTTTGTTATTTTATCCGACATAGCATTTGCTTCATCATAAACATCCCAAATTTTGAAATCTTGAATTTTACTCATAAAAATAATTTTATTTATGTCATTTAGGTTCCCCCATCTAATTCTACGATGATGAGTTTTAGTATTATTTATTTTATAGCTTCATCTTAAAATCTAGAACTAATAAATGAAGTTGGGTACTTACAACCTCACGTGGCATGACCTTACAATCTTTAAAATCTCGATGATCTCTTCTTCTCATAAGAAAATAATTAATTTGTGTTTTATTAGATCCATTATTATAAGCAATAAGATGTTCATCCTTTTTCTTGAAAAAAGTATTAGTAATAACAAAATCATACGTTAAATCAAAATCTAAAATAGCTCTACCTTATTCATTAGTCACTCCAAAACCGTAGCCACCATGAATATTTCTAAAAATCTTCTACTACTCTATCGACATGTCCATTTAAATCTCCTCCAATAAAAACTATTTCTTCAAGAGGCATCATTTGTATTAAGTCTTCTAAGTCATTCCAGAATTTATCTTTAGATTCTATATCTAAACCTACTTGAGGAGCATAAACACTTATAATATTAAAAATCTCAGTATCAATGATAATTTTAAGAGCTATAATTTTATCTCCAACTCTATTAATTTTGACAACATTATCTTTCAAAATCTTATCTATAATTGCACCTACACCATTTCTAGTGCGACTCTTACCAGAATACTAAAGTTTAAAACCTAAGTTATCAATCTCTTTAGTCTTTTCTCCAACCCATTTAGTTTTTCAAATACATAAAGTATTAATCTTTCTATGAATCATAATATCAACTAATTCCATTAATTTACCATTGAGAGCACATATATTCCAAGATCCTATCCTAATAATAATTTCATTAGTTTTATGTATTTACATAAATAATACTTAAACTTTGATTTTTACATTTATACCTTCCAAACCTTTCATATCACATAAAAAGCACCACCAATTTAACTTTTAAAAGGTGAAATACACATTTTCATGCATAGGTAATGTTATATGTATGTAAAATTAAAGTTTAGAAGTTAGAAATGTAAATACATAGGACTTGAGTGGTATATGTATGTAAATCCTCCAAACATAAATTGACCCAGCATCAGACGTTGGAAAGTGCATGGACAAGATCAAGCATCGTGTTTCCTTCTCCTTTTCTTTCTTTTTTTTTAAACTACCTTCCACTTTAAGCTTCAGCAGCCAGAACAAAAATACATGCCTTCCTATTAGCATCATCCTTGGAAAATATAGTCTGGGTGGCACAAAGATGTTTAATAACCCACTTAATATAAAAATATACCACCTGACTTTAAGGATTTCAAATTCAATATGTATGTGTTTTAAATTCTATTAACTAACCCCATCCTCTATTTATAATCCATAAAATTATTTGGATAGACTTCTCTGTCTAAGAAAAAGAAAACTAAAAATTACACGAGCCAAACAAATTCTAGAAAAAACAGGGACAGTTAAAGTCCCATAACATGCCGACAAGGAGCAGAAAGTATTTCTTAAACACCATGAAGTGAATTTTTCACTGAAAATCGGCTTAAAAGAAATAAATAAAATCCCAATAGAGCTAATATCAGTGCAGAGTTTTAAGTAATAAGGAATTTTATAATTCTTTTACAAAGCATGATAAAATGAATAATTGACTTGAGTTTACAAGGAAAAGATCCACAAAACCAGAAGCTTTTACATGCTGTCGAAGGTTTTTAATAAGAGAAATCCCGAGCTCTTTCAATGATAGACAGACCAGAAAAAAAAAATTTAAGACGACAACCTCAACGAAAAAACTAAAATTAGGTTGACCTGTCGTAATATTTCAGTCCCCATGGAACATCATTCACCTAAAAGTTCAAAAGTTCTGAAACAATGATTTGTGAGCTGGGCCGCCACTTTATTCCATACACAGGAGCTGCAATAAGAAATTAGCCAAGCCACTTAAATATTTATTTTCGCTTATATATATATATATATATATATATATATATATATATATATATATATATGTAGAGAGAGAGAAACAGATATAGGAACCAAAGACAAATTAGGAATATGCCAAATCAAGTGATAAAAAAATTAATAAAAATAAAAGACTGAATGAGATATGAATATAAATAAGATTGAAATCATGATAACCAATGCTATCAAAGCGCAAATCGCAATGCGATGCGCAAGGTTTTATTTTTTGCTTCAACATGTAAAGGGCAGAGCAAAGCGGCGCTTTTATTAGTTAAAATGCTAATAGGTTATATAAAATTATTAATATATAAATTACTTAACTAACAATTATAAAATATAACTTAAAAGTTGATATAAAATAAAAAGTGCAATACCTAATTTTAAGACAAACATTGAGGGTGAACCAACAAATAAAAATTTCAAACAATTTCTAATAATTTAATGCAATAATTAAAGAATTCAAAATTATAAAAAGAAAAACTTATAACTCAAAATAAAATCTAAATTTTAAAGCATAAATAGACTAATAAAGTTTCAAGTTTCATAAAACATACAAAATTAATTTAGTACCATTTTATTCCCTCTCACTAAACTATGATCCGGATTGACCGTTTTGCTTCAAAATGTCAAAGCACGCTCCAACAAAGCAAAGCGGGATTCACGCACTTTGTTTCGCTTTGCACATTAAGTGCGCTTCTAAAAATATTGATAATAACATTATTATATTAGCATTGGTTTAGTTCAGTGTATCTAATTCATATCAATGTTTTCTAGAAAGAGCAAGAAAAATCTCTTTTTAAAAAAAAAATGAAACATTACAAAAAAAATCTTGAAATTGTCCTGGAGTGTCCAAGTACATGCACAATATCCAACAAAACAACTACGTATTAGGCAACCCAATAGAAACGAGTAGTTTAAACTTTACACAATAGGATAACTTTCTAAAAGTGTGTATGCTTCATAGACATTAAAACAATTAAACGACTGATTTAAATTTCAGTTGGGGCAATTACATACATAGCACTTGTAACAATGCTATTTGTAAATCTAGCACCCGCTTTCTTCCATTCTTCAAATTCTCACTCAAATATCAAAATTCATGATAAAAACTCATCCCATATTTTTTTTTCATTTTTATTAAATTCCCAAAGGTTTAACCGTGTCATTCATTAATGCGTTGGTTCAATGGCTCAAAAAAAACACATGGATGCTAATTTTATAAATAACAATGTTTTGAGGGCGATGTATGTAATTATCCCTAAATTTTAAGGTTAGCATTTATCAACCAGTATCAACTGATAAAAAACCTATAAAAGCTACCAGCATGTCCCAGTGCAACATCCCAATGAAAAAATTTCTTACATTTAAATTTATAAAGATGACAAGGTTATGCTCTTCAGTGTGCCATGAAGAAATTTAGTAAAGAGACAATGGGTATTGATAGAAGCATGAAGAAAAATTCTTCACATCAATTCAAGGTATTCATTGAAGCATTGGCTATGTTTCCCTTTCTTAAACAAAAAATGCATTAGAAATAGCCAAAACATGCTTGGTTGATCTAGCTTGTCCCTTTTTTAATTGTTATGGAATCAAGGAAGAAAATAAATCAGTACTTACACAAAATTTGTCCATTCAGATCAGACTGTCATCATAGAATACATGCAATAACATGAAACACTAAAGCATTTTACCAATTATTGTCGCATGACGTAACTATTATGGTCAGTAAAAGTTTTAAAACAAAGTAATTATTCCATTATTTAACACACAACTCTTTTAAAATCCAGATGGTGGGTCTCATATTGCTCGCAAGAAATAATGGAATTCTGGACGACAGAGTTGTCTCCTTAAATATTAAAGACATCCATATGATTCAATTCACTCAAGATAATGTGAAAATATAGAAGAAATGTAATTCTTTTGGAAGCAAATGAAATGGATATTCAGCCAAAATGAAAGTTTAGAGAAAGTGAATAATCACATGAACGCATCATGAAACAATAAAAAAAGTCAATTTTTCCACCAGTTACAAATGAAGGAAATTCATAAATTGTGTTATGGCAAGATTTATAAACTGAAAAAACGATTATCAACAAGGCCACTACCGCAATTTTCCCATTGTCCAGCCCAATTATGCATCCTCTAGTTTTTAGCCAGCAATAATTCTGATAGCTAGAAAAATGACAGAGCTTTATATACATACACCAAAAGTCATCTATAATTGCATATTTAACACCAAAAACTTTATATTTACTAATATAAAGTTCTAATTTCTAAATTACACTAAACCCTATGTGTTAAAGGATATATTTTACTTTAGATAAGTTAACTCTATAGTGGTGTTTTTGACATGATTTAGAGATTAGGGTGTAATATAAGTATAAATAAATATTTGGGTGCTAGATATGTAAATAAATAAGAATTCCATGCTATGTATGCAAATCAACCAAAATGATACTGAAAATTTCTTCAATGTAGCAAAAAAACTCAATGATATTTTAATTTACTACATAGACCTAGGTTCGTAAATTTAATGAACTTTGGCATAAAATCAGTGGCTAAAGAATATAAACACAACCATAATATGAAATTACTAGTTCAAATAAGATTGGGTTACAATGTAATTATCTAAATAAATATCCAAATCAAACAGAAATGCATTTAAGCGCAATGCTGATAGAAATTGAGATCCATCACTTAAAAAAGGCTATAAGATGCAGCACTATCAGCTAATTCAATTCACGCAAACTGATCTCCTGTGCAAAGCCTATGAACACAAACCAAGAGATAAAGGAACTAAAATCAACTAATCATTAAATTACCCTTGAGAAGTTATCATTTATGGCCTAATTTTCATTATTTTTTTTAAATTAAGATGCCTCATCCTTCATCAGAGTTTACTTCTGTATAAATAGGCCATCATCTATATGTTCTTTCTTCGCTATTACTTGAGTTACTGAGAACATGAGAAATGCTTAAGAGCTTTTACTTTGGTTTCTAATTTCATTGCAATGAGTATTCAACAATTTGATGTCTCAACCATTGAACATCAACAATTTTAAGATTTGCTCATTGGTACAATTTTCTTTTGTTTTCATTCAATCTTCCAATCGGATTTAACTATCTATCACCATGACAAAAGAAAACAATACAAAAAACTACACATCCATTGATAATATGCCTAAACTATAAAGTAGGATACCTTGCAAAAGCTAAATAAGTGATGTGGTTGGCATCAACTAGCTACAACAAAAGCCTCATCTTCCAGCAATCACAAGCAAAGGAGAGAGCATTCCTTGTATTTCCTGCAGTGAGTGTTGTATCCTCAACTCCTCTTCAACCATACACTTGAGATTCTGCACATGGCGGCATAACTCCTCAGAAGATTGAAAATCTTTAGTACGCATCTCAAGCACCCTCTTCGCCAGACCCATCAAAAACCTTGCATATCTCGGCTTTGTAGCATTTCTATGAAAAAATTGAAATAGCATGCCAAGCCCATTCACGTCAAGATTTGCAATACACTTTAAAAGCTTCTTCCTTGCAACAAGTTCTTCCATTACAGCCACAATGCTGCCTGGTCTCCTAGTGTTTAAAGCTGATAAAAGTGCATCTCTGTGCCTGAATTTCTTCAAGAGCATATCATGCTCAACCAATTTCACCTTTTTTGGCTTTTTCACCACGTGATCACCCTCTGAAGGCTTCTCACTCTGCCCACGGTGAAAATACCTATAATATGTAGGCCTTAGAACCCTCTTCTCTGTCTCCGGTAAAGACTGATCAATCTCACCAGTAAACTTGTCCAATGCCTCCTCTTTCAGCTTCTTCTTTCCAGCATAAATAACTCCATTTGATGTGCCAACCACTCTAGACAACCCCGAAGGAGAAAATCCGACTGACAACAATTGAGCTGGATATCTCACAGTGTGAGTGATTTTAAAAGCAGCAAAATCAAAAACTTTTAAATACCCATCAATGGATACGCTAAGAATTCTCGACTCTCCACGGAAGCCAGCGCCTTCGTTGCTAACTTTTCCCAGGCATAGTGAAGTGATTGTCTTATTGTGGGACTCCATCGTATGAATAAGTCTCCCTCCACCAATCACATCCCAAATCTTCAGTGAATTCCCGCCAGCAGTAGCAATGAGGCCACCGGAGGGAAGGAAGAGCACGCTCTCTACCGGGCTCCCATGCGTAAAAGTGGAAACTTGATTGGAATCTGGAGACATACGGACGTCCCAGACCTTAACGGAATGATCGTAAGAACCAGTGGCGATGACTTCGGCGGAGATCGGGGAGGGAGAGCACGCGCGGATGTAGTCGCGGTGGGCGGCAGGAAAGGAGAGAAGGGGTGATTCGGTGGAAACGTCCCAGTAGGTGAGGAGGGCATCGTCTGCAGCGGAGAAGAGGTGGAGCTTATCGGCAGCACGAGGGAAGCGGACGACATGAACAGGGCGGGAATGGGCTCGTAGACGGCGGAGTGCGTGGCCTGAGCTGAGGGGGTTGAAGACCTGTACAAGGCCAGACTCGCCGCCCGCGGCGAGGAGGGCGCCGTCGCAGCGAAAGGAGGGAGAGTAGGCGACGTCTGTGAAGGAGGTGATTGGGGAGTGGGTTTTGGGGGAGAGAGAGGCCCCGTCGAAGAGATGTACGGCCGCAGAAGAGGCGGCTGCGAGGTCAAAAGGAGGGTTGGGAGAAAATTCGAGCGACGTAACAGGGAGGATGAGGCCGGAGGAGAGCTCGTGGTTCTTGTAGGAGCGCCAAAATTTGGATTCGGGTGTGAGAGGGTGGAATTTGCGGGACGAGGGCTTATGAGCTGATTCCACAGGGAAGAAGGGTTTCGATTGGTCCGCCATGTGGTTTGCTCTGCGGATACACCGAGCTGCGGCGGTAGAAGGCGTCCGATTAGGTTTTACGCTCAAGCTCCTAACTAAAGGAACACCCTAAACCCTAAAAG
>NEWO01000060.1:688867-743654 GCA_003013225.1 Phalaenopsis aphrodite | reverse complement strand
GAATAACATAGCATCAAATCAAGTAATGCAGTGTGGAACATTTTAACGACGCTTCATTTTTCACAAATAACACTGATGGAATATTCATATAACACCGCGAATATTGCAATCCGAATGTAACTCTATGTTCGGAGTCCTGCCGTAATAATTTTTCAAACTTTCATTGGGGCATTTACATACATAAGCACAAAAATCTTGTGACCCTAAACTTTCAGAGCGCATCTTACGTCGCGAATATCCCGCTCTATCAGCGTTATTCTTAAAAAATAAAATATTATTGAAGAATTATCTGACTTATTTAATTATTTTACAGTGTTACTCGAATATTCTTTCGTTTATATATTTAAATATTCACATCAATCAAATAAAAAATTGTCAACTAAAATGATGGATCAATTGTAGTACAAACTAAATTTTGTTAGTGTAAGTGCTAGTATATTGGGTTTAAAATCCTTGAGTTTGAGGAGCATCTATTATAAGCCCTAAATATTATTAGGCTCCTTTAATGATATAAATAGAATAAAAAAGATAATTATATTATTTTCGTCTACGCCGTGCTATGCCTTTTGTTAAATCTACTTAGCACTTAACTACTGTCAAAGAAGAACAGAAAAGTATGCCTTTGAGCTTGAATTTGTTAATTGTTAGTCTCAAATCAAAATAAAAAAAACATTAAACAAAGCTCAAAATTAAAATAAAGCATCTAAAAATTATAATTGCATTTACTAAGATGTTGACACACAATAAATCAATTCAAACCAATTTCTAATTAATATAAAACCTACTTAAATTATCATATAGAGTAATTGAAAATTTTAAATTCTTCAATGTATCATGATATCGTAGGATGTAGTCTATGATTAGTATTTTAGGACCTTAGAATGAGATGATCTATCTCACAATGGATAGTGTTAATATAGTATGTTCTTTATAAATAATTTAAATTGAGTCTCTAGTTGCAAAGCAAACAAATACATTTCAAAGCTTGAATAAAATAACAAACTCGATTAGAAATCACTCTAGATGTCATGTAGACACATTATTTTAGATATTTTAACTTAAGGAATTGACTAACATTATATTTATTTTCATTTCATCATGTGATAAATTGATTGGCTAGCACATTATTTGGTTATAATTATGCATGTTATGATTTGTATGTGTTAAATTATGTATTTAATGACACAATAAAATGTTAGATAGTGTCTTAATGCAAAATTATCCTAAGCCAATCAAAATCATGATAATAATTATGTGTATAATGGCAGATGCACCTGCATGGAATTTTTATTTATTAAAGCACTATTACACAATGAAAAGTCATGTATGAATGTGTACTAAAATAATAGAGATCATGATGGCCTAGAGTATGTAAATGAATCAGATAGAACTACTATTTTTAGATATTTTATATAATAAGGGTATAGTTTTAGTAAACCTAATTCAAGCTGCATATTTTGATCATGTTGCTTGTTTAGAATAAAACTTAATAAACACATGATTTTATTTGTTGCGATGAATTTGATTTGCCTCATTTTATATTTTTTTTCATATAATGGTGATGTGTGTCAATTGTGATCTACTTCCTAGAAACTTCTAATGTATTCTTAATTTACTTCACACTCTAAAATAAACATTAAATTTAAGCTTTCTTATAGAAAATACATAGCTTTTTCTAAAGTATGTTTTTAAAATAATCAAATGTTATACTCCTCTACTTTCAATAGAGAAATCGACATTGATTTAGCTACTTATATAATTCACAAAACAATAAGATTTTTTCATCAACAATTGCCTTCATTTGATACATACTATCTATAGACCTTGATATTTTGCATTATCTAAATGCTCTATCATGTTAGGATATACCACCAAAGAAAAATACATATTAGTTTATATTAATACTTACATGGTCATGCTATTTAGCAACAATTGATAAGTCCTAAGAAATTTTATATGTCATGGTTTTTAAGACTTGTAGGTTGATCTATTTGGTTGAACCCTTTAGATAAAATTGTATGGCAAAATATAGCCTTCTTAAGGTTTAAATTTATAAAACCCAATAAGATCACTTATTGCACAAGATTTAGGTTCAAGTCATTATCATAAGGATGATATAAGTCCCTATAGAATAAGTTCCACGTCTTTAGTTGTGACATTATAAAATCTTATCACAAACATTTTCAATTTCGAAGTCGCTATTGATTATAAACTTTTAAGTATCATTTTTAGTTAACTATTTAACTCATAATTAAATTCAATTTCAATATCAAAGTGGTAATTGTCCAACATAGGATATAATGTATACTTCATGTGCATTTTTCCATTGACTTTTTCATACAACTTCTAATCCAGTTGAGCCTATCTCATTTAGCAAATTTTTAAACTCAAACATTTTAAAACTGTCTACAAAATTTAAAAACTATATGTTTCAACTTTAATGAAAGATTTTCTTAAGGAGTTTTTTCTTAAGATATGTTTAACCATAGAGCATGCGCCTAAGAAAAACTTGAACTTTAAATAAAAGAAATCGTAACAATTTCTACCATATAGAAAAAAATCTATGGGAAACATTCAAGATCTGCTAGTTTTTATCTTTAATCACAAAGTATTTTAACTAATAAATTTGCACATTGATCAGCTCAAAGGTTTTATGAGCTTAGTTGTATTAATGTTACCCTTATTCTTGAATGGAGTGCTAAAATTTCCCATAAGTTACCAAGCCTCTACTTATATCTTCATGATAGGTACTAATCTTATTGTGATTTGAAGTTCAATTATATTTGATTTTTGTCTAGTGCAGGACTGTTAGTTATTAATTATTTTCTTCTAAATTTGTTGGGTTGTGGTGTTTCATCCCATTAGCCATATTTTCTTTCCATTGATGCAGCATGATGGCCAAAATCTTCAAATATATTTGATAGATTTATAGTCATTGACTCATTTTGATCTGAATAGTAGTATTCATTTGTGTTTACTTAACTCTTTTGATTTCTTGGAGTCTTTGGAATATCATATATGTTTCTATCAAATTAATGTAGTTTTTTAGAAAGTCCTAATATTTGAATATGGGGTTCTATAGCTGTTTGATTTTGTGTTGATGCTTTTCCTAGGTAATTTGATGCTCAACTCTTCTCGGGCTTTCTTGATTTCTAGATCAACATCCCTACCTAAAATATGGTTATTTTGTGTTGCAATGACTAGTTATTGATAGGTTTAGGGCTGTAAACGAGCCGAGCTTGAGCGAGCTCAGGCTTGGCTCATGTTAAGCTCGTGTTCGAAATAGGCTCGTGAATAGTTTGTTCTTGTTCAGCTCGATTTAAATATTCGTGTTCGTGTTCGGCTCGAAATTGATTCGTTAAACTAAAATTGAGAAAAATAGATATAAAGTTTGGGATTTGAACCTGGATCAAATCTATACAAAAGAAAACAATAACCACACTGACACATGAAGTGTTATGATTTAAACTTAGACATAAATATATATATATAATATATTATTATATAAATAATATATGTAATATATTGTTATATAAAAAGTTATATAATTTTTTTTTCAAGTCATTTCAAGTCGAACACGAGCGAACAAACTGTTGTTCGTGTTCGACTCGTTTACATTTCAAGCTTAAAAAATTGTTCGTGTTCGGCTCGTTAGGCTTAACGAACGAGCCGAACACGAGTTGTTCACGAACAACAAGCCAAATTGACAGCCCTAGATAGGTTACAATGCTTTCTAAATTTTTTTCAGCAAAAATGATCCCCTCTAATCAGATGTTTTGTTTGCAATCAATGATTAACTTATCCTCTTTTATTTTGTTTCATTTCAAACTTTTAATATGAGTATCATCTTTTCGAAGTACATGACATCCTCCTTTATGATGATGGTCATGCCATCTCGTAGCTTTTTGATTATTTTTGGCTCAAATTATAATATCTATTTTATTTCAAAGTATGTGTGATACCATTCTTGCTAATTGGATTATATCAACAACTAATGAAGTTTGAGATACTGCATTCGGCCTTGAGCTTTAAAAACTGTAATCATTTGAAGTACATAAAATACACATTTCAAGTATAAGATTAGAACACCAAAATGTTGCAAGTGTAAATATCAAACTTTAGGGGTTAGATATGTAAATGCATAAGATTTGTGTGGCATGCAGTCTCAAAAATTTCAGATTATAATAGTATTCTAAACCCAAATAAAACTGAATTTATGCTCCAGACACTAAAAATTGCATGATCCACAATTTTCTAATCACGTCATCATCTTCAAACTTAAAAAAATATCAAAAGCAAATTTCAAAGAAAATTACATAATAATAAAGTTTCCAAAATCGCATAACAGACCAAATGAAGGAAATTTAGAGCTAGAATCATATCCTGACTTAGAACACATTAAAGAAGCTATAAAGTCGAACCAAAGCAAAACAACGAATTCAGGAGAATATTTCTGATCACATGAGAAGTAAGAAAGAAGCATATAATTAAGGATATGAAGTCCTCAACGCTTCCCACCACCACCACCAAGCTTTGGTCCCTTGGAACCCTTGAGCACATTACCCTTGGTCTGGGTCTTCTGCGTTTTGGCCAAAGCTTCAGCCTTCTTGGCCTTCTTCTCATCCTTGGTCTTCTTTATCCGCTCCTTTATTTCACTGCACAGAGACAGACAAACCATTGGAAAGCTAAGTTTAATACAAACAAAAGGAAAACAAAAGCAGAAGATTGATAGAAGAGTTTAAAAAAACCGTAATGGTCATCAAACTTTTAGTTTTTCTAATTCTACATCATACCGCAGTGCCGCTTCTCTGGCAGCATCACGAACTTCAGGCTTCTCAGTTCTTTTCTTTTGAATGACCTCCAAGGAAGCGCCGACAATTGACCTGGAGAGAGGCTTCTTAGTAGCCCGACGCCTTTTCTTCACAGATTCATCATGAATATCCTAATCCATAAACAAAAATTTATGTCAAATGAACATGATATTTAAGTTTGGGTTTTCTTAGAAAACTATGTGGAAATCTCCTTCTCTCCTCCAAAAAGCAGGACAGTAACACGGATTAAAAAATAAGAAGCCAGCATTTAATCACACAATTCTTATATATATTTACATATCTAACACCTAGACATCCATATTTACATGTATACCACTCAGATATTTAACATCACCTCAAAAACACCATCATCATTAACTTTTTAAAATTGAAAAATACCTTTTTTCATGCATAGATTTATGACATCAAAATATCAAACTTTGGGCAATAGATATGTAAATACATGAGAATCGGGCACTATGCATGTAAATTTCACAAAAAGAAAATATACATTCATAAACATATGCTGCCATTCAATCCTGCTATCTACCTAAATTTAAAAATAAAAAATAAAAACTAAAGGAAGTGTATGAAGCATGGAAAAGAAAGTGCTAAAATAATGTTCAAATATGTGATTTTTATATGCTTATACTAATAATAGTAAAACAAAGATGCAGCTGGAAATCCAACAAATCAAGAAATTAATCACCTAATAGAAACAAATACCATGAATGTTGCTAATTTTGATACAAGTGTGGCCAGCCCAAAAGAAATTGACGTGCAGTTATGCATCCTTGCAGGCATCATAAAATTTATATTATATTAATTTAATAAAAGATTCCTTGAATTATATGGTTATGAATAGGACTAATTTTAGTATGCAAAACTTCCATTTTCTTTTACTCATTTACTTGAATGTTTTCATGAACAAATGATAAGATTGCTAAAATCTTCATTGCCAGTGCTGAGGCCAGATCAAAACATTTCAAGGGATTAGGGATATGATGTCAAGTACAATCATAAAAATTATAGCTAAATTAATTAAATGAATCAAAATTTAAAATTTTCTAATTCTAAAGCAGTCACCAAAAGCTACACCACACCCTAACCTAACCCTATGTTCTGAGAAATAGGCAAAAAGTTTGATAAGATGCCAACCAGAAATAATACATCACAAAACTCAATTGTAATGAAAAATAGATGAAAGGACAAGAAGTCAACCATGACTGGCACGTAAAAATTCACTCTCAAGTGTGGTGAAAAACAGAATTTAGTTGCTGTATAGAATTTAGAAAATTTGAATGGAAGGATCAATAATGATAGAAATAATGAACAAGATGATTAGAATAAGAATAAATTTTATTTGTTTACAAAATTGAGATCTTTATTCTACATGGACATAATTTTTCAAATCTTTATTTATCGACCTAATCCATTGTACAATTGTATTTTTATCTTTCAATGTGATATATTATTTATAATAATGTATTTGATCATATTAAAAAAAATTGAAATTTATGTGGCGATAAGTTTCAGCCATTCTCACTTATATGTGCTCATATTTGGTGAAAGAATATCCTCCTAAGAAATACAAATCAATACATGATCACCAACATCATACTCCTTATAAGTTTTATTTTTATTTATTTATTCAATTTCTTTATTCAACAAACAAAGAATTAACTTTTTCCCTTTTTTTTCCATTTCAGAAAAGTTATTAATGTATAAATGTAATTATTGAATCTAAAAATGCATGATGGTATGAACATGATATCAATTTTGATATATATTTTTGGATAATACACATAAATTATTCGAAAGTGTTTTAATTATAAATTTTGAAATAGTGCTATTATGCAAAATCGCTAATATGGAAAAAAAAATCAATTACTAGATTTTTCACAGCTAAAACATCTATAATATTTCCAATACCCTATTGAGCTCCTCAATTTGCATAGATTAAAAACTCATTGACTCATTTATATGAAGCTTTCTTGCATACTAGCTTTATTGGGAATAATTTTATGGTTTAGTCATTATTCTCTCAACCAGAAAGTGTCATTTATATCATAAATTTAGGATCTTCTTTAAAAAATATGTTCTATGTTCATGGCTAGAGCATCACATCATATATGATACTCATAACTGCCCCTTATAATGGGTACCACACATCTAGATGTAATGGATATTAACTAACTCATGAGAAATGTTTCATGATGGTGATCTAGTTTCAGGTTTATTCTTAAAAAAGTACGAGTAGATATCATACTCATCGCACTAATGATATTTTTTTTTAGAACAGAAAGGTTGAGTATATTGCATGGATAATAGAGACTGGTAATAAAAAAAATCAAGTTATGGCGAGTGTGGATTGATACATGATAGAATTAGAAAGAATAAATTAAGGGACAATGATATGGACAAAAAAACTAAATTTTATTAAAATAAAGTGAAAATACTTGTTTGAACATGTATTTCAAATGGTACAAAATGCGGACAGAAAATAGGTATATAGAATAAGTACATATGAAATAAATAGTATCTCAACAACTTAAACTTCTCTATCACCACATGCTGTCCTCATAAGTACATAATCCACAAAGCATTTCAAGTATTAGAACATATCTCCAAAATCAAGGTAAGCCACTCTCTTAGGCATGCTTCGTAATGGCACCTGCCAAGAAGATGCACTAGGAACAAGTTACACAGCACCTAGCCTAAAAGCCTATGACAACTTGCCTTAAAAAACAATGGCGGGGAATGTTTCTCCATGCTTTTGGGGGAGAATTCAGAATTACCACTTGGCCAATGTTAAAAGAGATGGAATTCTAAAAAGCTTGTTCTACCAAAAGTTTGCAATGGATCATTCAAATTGTAATTTCCAAGTCGGAAGCTCGGAGAGAGGATGTTGGCACACTAAATATGCAAATAAATTTAAAATTCTCACCTCTTATATCACGCTAAGTTTCATGCCTTAATAGATTTGGATTGACATATCTGACATTTATCATCTCATGCACTTAATTCATCAACCATGTTCAGTAAACTACCTAAATTAACCAAAAAACTAAAAAAAAAAATCAAATTACTCAAGCCAATCCCCACACCGGATTGTTTCAAGACATTTTAATATAAAGATAATGTCAATATCATAAGACGATATCTTAAAGAGAAAAAATAGATGAAATTGTTTAACCCAAAGTACGGAATAGAGCACAAATGGCAGGAAGCAACATAACAAATAACAGAACTGGCCCTAATAATACAAAGCAATCATACATTTCAAATTAAAATTGGGATTTGTTCGCAATTCTGTAATCAGCCACTACTTGAGCTGACAAAACATTGATTGTGATTTAGAGATGAAGTTTCATGGGTGAATGGTTACATTATTTAGATCACTAAGCATGTTCCTATCACAAATCAACTTAAAACATGTGTACCGCGTGAAAGGATACATTAAATTCAATAACAGACTCAAAACTGTAATTTCCCCATAAGATCAATCAAAATTAATCTAATTATGCAGCAATCAACAAACAACTACTTAAACATTTTCCAGCATCAAATTTAAACATTGCATGACCTCCAACATCATCCAAGGCTTTAATAGTTGTGTCTCAGAAGATTTTAAAGAGGTACTGACAAACAAAAGTTCCCATATAAGTAAAAATTATTGCAAATAATTACCTTCTTGTGCTGTTTCCTGTACATTGCTGTCCAGGTAAGTTTGGCAGGTTTCAGCCGGTTGTGAAAATATCGTTTGCATTTTGAGTTTGAAAAAAGAAAGACCTAAAAGCAACAAAATTACAAAAATAAGAATATGTAAAACCAAATCCAAAAATTAGCTATGTTTGTGAACATGCAGTAAGTATACCTGGGAGTCACCTCGAACAAATCTAATACCCTTTCCAGGGTAAATCTTAGCACCACTAAATCGGCAAAGTTCAGTCCTGAAAAATTATACACAATAAAGCTTACTCATAAATATTGCATATATAATCCCACAAAAAAATTAAAAAGCAAAGTAAGCACCCTTTCACAATTATCACAACACTCTATATTGGTGTTGTATGTCCAATATAGTTCCCAAAATTGAGTTATGCATAAGAAATCTTCCACAATTAACTATGTAGATGAAACCCAAAAAAAATAAAATCAAAGCAACTCCAAACATAGCAGAAAGTATGTCAAAGATGAAAAAAAAAGAGATGTAATATCAATTATAATGTTAGCATAGAATGCTCCAAAGGTGCCCATATGCCAGAGAGAGAGAGAGAGAGAGAAGAGAGACCTAACAATTTCTAGCAGCCACAAAAAATTGAATCATTTTCAAAAACGTGAGAAACTCAAAACTATCATTCTAGCATGCCCAAACGGTTATATATAACAAGCTCATAATTTAAATTTCATTCAATAGCACATAGGCACATACTTGAGCACCATCCCTTCTGACCTAAGATTTCAAAGCGCTGCTTGGTTTTCCTACAAAAACAACAGAAAAAAAAAACACAGTTAGGGCCTGTCTAGTAACGGATTTAGAGCAGGATTTAAGCTGGACTTAGCCTCAATCTTGCCAGACGATCATTTTGGACAAAATAAAGCCTCGGATTTGTAAATACGGATTTCACTGATTTCGGCCCTAAATCCCGGATTTACAAAATCCAGCGAATCGGCGGATTTAGCAAATCCGGGACGGACGCTTCGAGCTAAAAAAAAAAAAGCAACGTGAAGTTACCTTGCTCAATGGTTTCGCGTAGGAGAGGAGCAGATGGAGGAAACAAAATGGAAGTTTCGGATCTCTGCAAGCCGCGATCCCGAGTTCGCTCTACTTGCGACTGTATCGCGAGGGTTCAGTGACGAAGGCGATAGTTCTGGACGAAACCAGAAAGCGGAGGCGGCACATGCGAGGGTTCGGGGAGAGGAGAAGGTAGGCGAGGAGTACTGTAGGCGAGGGTTTCGATTAATTTTAGTTTAAAGTTAAATTTTCTTAATTGCTTTCCTCCTTTGTGTAATAAATATTGTCCGAACACGTCTTATTTATGTTATAAAGTTTTTAAATTATATCAGGCTTTAACTCATTTGTTATTATCAGAGAGGCTTTGAAAGCGAAAAATTGGTTTAATTTGTTAGCCACAAATTAGCCCCGACAAAGAAAAGGAAAAGCAAAGGACTCAAATCCAATCAAAGGGGAAGGGTGGACTTTGCACCAAACTCGCATCGACAGATCCGCTCCTAAGCTAACACTTATTGGGAATTCACCTCAATCTGAGGAGGTGGAAGAATCCCAAAACCTCTCTGTTTAGGTGTGTCTAGACAGTGGCTTCAAAATCTAAGAGAAATTGACTATACTTGCTCAAGATAAAAATAAATGAGGTATGCCAACAGAGGAATGACAGTTTGGTCATAAAGGGCATGAGCATGCTACTGATTTATGACAACAAAACCATCTAATCATGAAAGGAGAGAAGAACTGTTCTCTAGTGGAGCGTCATAAATTATTGGTCAGATATTTGTTACGCTGATTTTATTTTATTTTTTTTAAATATTTTTTAGATTTAGTTTAATATACATACATACATATATATATATATATATATATATATATATATATATATATATATATATATATATATATATATATATATATATATATATATATATGATTTTGGAAAAATAGTATTTTAATTTTGAAAAGTAATGTTTTAATTTTGAAAAATACGAAATTGAATTGATCTCATATATTTAATAATTTAAATGATCAAGCACAATACCAAAAGCAATGCTTCTACCCCGAAGAATGAACACATTGCTTGATAATGAGGATCGATCAAATAAACTATGTAATTTATGACACATGTTTGGCCTGCGAAATCATCTTTGTATAAGCCGACACGTTCTTCTATCTAATATGAAAGATTAAATAATTTTTATATTAAGTAGAGTTCCAAAGTTCCCCATAGAGGCAACCTTTTATAGCTAATTACACCTTAAGTAACTGAGGTCGCTTTAATAATGTTTCTATTTGATATATTCCCTCTCTGTAGTGGTTTAGCTCTCAAGAGTTTCAAAGTTTAGGTTTTCAAGATTGGACATTAGAAGTTCAAGAGGGAATAGATCAAATAGGAATATTATTTTTAGGAATCCGAAGGAATGAAAAGTAGGAGATGTCACTGATTCAGAGAAAACTCTGGTGACTTCCCAAGCTATCCTACTGTTTGACTTTATATTTTGAAAATGATATATTTGATATTTCAATCCTACCAATTTAATTGTTTAGAACTTACATTTGCATGACATGGTCATACAAATAACCTAGAAGATATGAGGGTTTACGTCGTAACGAAAGACGATGTTGGAGCCTAAAGTTAGTTAGGGCTTAAATTGCACAACATGATTGTGCAAAAGGTTAAAGATACATTGAGGATTTATGTCATGTTAAACATAATACCTCGAAATCCTTTAAGTTGTTATTTAATTCCAAAGACAAATATGTTGTTGTAGAGCTGGTTGCTCTATCGAAGTTGTTCTTTTGTTCATCCCCGCCATCTTCCCCACGGTGTTGGCTCCAAGTTCCTCGTTGAAGTTACAGCTTTAGGTCTTCGAGGTTTAAGGTTTTACAATTTTCATGTTAAATTTTGTTGTTCAAGTGTTATGGAGGGGTTAAAGTTGATTAGAATGACACCGGTTAGGGTATCACGGTTCCCTCGTTCTGGTACCACTATTTTCTTTTAAATTTATTTAGTCAAAACGAGTTGTTAAACTCATTTAAATTGAGGAGATCTCGTTAGCAATCATGAGTTACCTTATCCGAGTGACTCCCGTAAATTCAAAATGTCGTATTATGTTGTTGTGGTTTTTGAAAAAGATTGTTTAAGTTTAATTTTGAAAAAAAAATATCTTAATTTTGAAAAATTGTTGTTTTAGGCTTATGAAAAATATCTCAACCAAGCACGCATAATACATTAAAGCGATACTAAATTACATAAATAAAATGACAATAAATAAGTTGTAAATGTGTGCCTATCATCTTCTTGTTGCTCCCACTGAAATGTCAGCATTCGTAAACATGTATATATTGTGAAGTGAAAGTAAGAGTCACTACTAAGTGGTAGTGAAGCCTTAGTGGTTTAAACTCAAAAGAAACCACAATTCACAACTTAGTGGGTCCCTAAGTGTTTTAAGAATGATTCTTTGGAACAAAGCATAATGAGCTTAATTGTTCTTCAAAATGTTCCAAAGATTATACAAGTGTTCGGGGCATAGCCCTAAACAAGTCTTAAGAATCCTTTAGTCTATTTTGAGTTCATTTGAACTTATTGTGTTGTTGAATAGATCATCTCGAGGTTTATTGGGTTTAGATTGTGCTCAGTTCACCATCTCAATTAACCCATGAGAAAGAAGGCAAGCAAGTTTGAGCTTGTAGTGTTTTAGGGAGATTAATTATGCTTCCATTTCCGACTAATCCACAAGTATCCTTAGATTGAACTTAGCTCACTACAAAGCTCAAAAGACACCAGGGTAGATGTGTAATTTAGGAAAAGTCATATTAAAAATGTTTGATTCTTATTGAAAGATAAACCTATAGCTCAACCATGGGTTTGGGACACTAGATTTGTGAATTATCAACTTTCCAATTTATGTCCCAAAAAGTTTAGGCAATTCAAATAAGTTTCTTCTTCTAAAGCTTAACAATTTATACAATTACATCTATACTTTTCTTTCTTAAAAATGGAGATTAATTGGTTTCTATCTCTTACCCATGTGTCCAATCATCTTAGAATGTTGTTTAAGATCAAAATATTTCTCTTTAAGCTTTTAACCCATCCTAAATTTTAATTAGGGTAAAAGGTGAAAATTACAATTTTGCCCTTAAGACTCCTTTCTTCATAAAAAATTTAAATCAATTCACATGGTCTTGGGAATTTGTTGACCTATCTCTCATGAGTTAATTGAGATAACAAAGAAGGAATCATATTTTTTTAATCTTTATTTTAATTTATATAATTATTTTAATCCAAAAATAGGAATTTCCAAAGTTAATTGAACTAATCAATAAAAATATAGTTTTTGTCTTTGATAAAATTATTAAAGGTTCACTTAGGTTAGATGGACACTCACACCAAATTTTATGAATTTTTGAATTATATTTTAATTATTATATTTATTTACCTATTTTGAGGATAAATTAAATAGTAAAAATAGTTTATTTTTAAAAATAAATTTTATATTTTTATCGGTCTCTCTAACTTCAAGAAATTCAAAGAAATTAAATTCATATTTTTTGATTTTTTTTTATTTTTTATAATTTTTTTAGTGAAAAATTAGGGAAAATATATTTTAGACACATAAAAATACATATCTTTAATTAGGAAATTAGAAAAAATACTCTAATTGTTCCAAATTGGTTAAGGAATAATCAGGAACATTTTTTATGCATTTTTGTATTTTTTAATTTTTTTGAATTGTTAATTATTTTAAAATTTTAAAATAGCCTAAAATAGAACTATTTATTTTAGTATCAACTTTATTTTTTATGAGTGCCTCTAGTCACAAGGAACAACCAGAACCACTTTTAAAAAAAATTTTAGTTATATTTTAATTACTATAATTATTTTAATGCCAAAATTTCATTTTTGTTGAAAAATAAACTTTAGTAGTTAAATTAATTTAAAATGGTTTAAAATTTTTTTAGGAGTTAATATGTTCAATTTCTTCAATAAAGATCAATTTTTATGATTTTTTAAAGTATATTTTAATTATTTTAATTTTTATGGGTTCTAAAGACTAAATTAAGAAATTATATTACAAAGACATTTAAAACTAGGTTCTATTTTTTTTATATCTCTCTGGCCACATTGAACCTACCAAAATAAGTTTCATAATTTTCTGACTTTTATTTTAATTTATACAATTATTTTAAGCAAATATATGACGTAACTTTTGAAATTAGGGTTTACCATGCTAGAAGTGTTCTCTGACTATTGAAAATTCAGAGAATACTCCTAGATATAGAGAAAACAAACCCTCAAAATTTCATACCATGGTAAATAATATTTAGCTATCTATGATTTAAATAAAATTTATATTATTTAATTAATTTAAAAATAAATATAATTAAAATATTTTTTATTTTTGATCCACATGATTCTTTTCTTTTCACAGAGCTCAGAGATATTTTTATTTTATTTTTATAAATTTTTTACACCAAGTTATGATTTTTTATAATTTCTGAAATAATTTTAAAAAAATAGGATATTTTCCTACTTATCCAAGTCAGTGCCACACAATCCTCGACAGCTCTGAGCTTTCCACTCGTCACCGCACTACTAGACACCACCTTCTGAGTCAATCGTGATGCGTCCCACCTTTATCGCTTCATCTCCTCGTTCAACGTGATCTGATTTGTCTGCCTGATACATGTGCGATCAGATGGCTCTTAGTCATCGTCCCCAAATGACCTAACCCATAAGCCGCTCATTTTCTATGCCTAATTTCTCCCTCAACTCTCAACAAAATCATGTAGAATTTGTTTCTATAGCTTCATCCAGTTGAGACGATTACATCTATACAGTTACATGATCATGAAATTAAATTTTTCGTTACAAAATCCCAAATCAAGGCTGAATTTAGGTGTTTAGATCCATACCTTGGTTCAAGAGATGCATCCTCAATTGGATTTGTTCCGGAGCTTCGTTGTGAGCTGAAGAACCTCCTCCAAGTGTTGATTTGAGCTGAGGTTGAATCCAAGTATGAATTCGTTCAAAGGGTGATTCGGGCTTGGTCTTGGACTAGGTTAGAGTGCTCAAAAGAATGGGGCTTTGATTGGGGAAGTCTTCTTTGGCTCTGGTGAAGCTTATGGGATAATCAATTTGGAGCTTGATGGTATGACCGTGAAAACCTTAGGATTTCATTGGTGAAATTAGGGTTTTATAGTGGAGATGAGGTGCTGAAAATGATTGGGTTAAACTTTGGATTATTGGAGTTTGGGTTTGGAATGATTTTGACATATTTTCCCTTATTTTTGGATTGCCTACCCTTTGGTGGTCCAAGTGATCAATTGTAATGAACAAAGTTAGGGGGTTCAAATTTTGGGTTTTGGCCATGGGGTCTCTCAGTTTTGGTGTTTTCTAACGATTGAGGTGGTCTCTCAGCTAGGGTCAGGTCACCTATGAGCTCAGGGGAGTCATGGAGACTGAGTGGTTAGCTCAATTTGGTTTTAGGTAAACTTCAAGGTGAAGAACCAAGAAAAAAATGGGGTTTAGGCTAAGTGAGCTAGGTTGGGCTCAAACCCTTGGTTAAGTGGCTAAGTCTAGTCCCAAAGTAGTTAGGGTGCTTGGAATGACCCTAAGGAAGGTTTAGGTGAGGTCAAATAACTGGCATGGGCATGGGGAAAGAGTTTAAATGTTTCATGAAGAGGGAAAGTCCAAATAAAGGAGGGAAAGGGAGTGTTCACCTCTTTTTGCCAAATTTGGAAAATTTGACTTTATGATGCTCATGGAAGGCTCCATGGGGCATGCCATGCAATGTAGGAGCCCATGGGAAAGTTTCATGCAAATAGTATTTAGAATTTTATAATTTTAAAATAATAGACGTCAGCATGCCCAATTTTGGTAAGATTTCATGTAAATACATAATTTTTTCATATGATTCCATGATGAGGTGATTCAAATGACAATAAGATGATAAAGAATTGATCCTTTGTCATGTGCTTAATTGATCCCATGGGATTTTGAAAATTATTTATGTAAATGGGATTTTAAAATATGTATGAAAGATTTAAATTAAAATTAAACATGGGCTAACCAAATTGGGCTTTAGTTTGATTTAAATTGGGTAGGTTAGGAGAGATTTGAGTGAAAATTGGGGTCAATTTGATCAATTGGGTGCGAATTGAGGTTCTTGAGCCTTAAGGGCAAGTTTGGTAATTTTGGGTATTTTTGTTCAAATTAGGCCAATTTGGGAATCTTGGAAGACTTGGGGTCAATTGAAAAGTGTTTGGGTAGTTTTATAAAATTTTGGTGAAGTTTGAGGAATTTTGGCAAAATTGGGTACTTTAGGTAATTTTGGCAAATTTAGGGGTGTTTTGGGATTTTTTAATATTCTGGAATTTTTGGAATTTTTTGGGTGTTTTGACCAATTAGGATAATTTAGAATGGTTTGATATGTTTTTTTGAAGAAAATTGATAATTTGGGTCTTTTTTGGAATTTTAGGGCTTAAGGAGCAATTTGATAATTTAAAAAAAATTTTGGGGCTAAAAGGCCAAATTTGGTTATTTGGGTAGGATTTAGGGTTTGGGGGTACTTGGTCATGACTCTTAGCCATGCTTAACTACATTGGGATCAAACCTAATCCAACGGAAACGTTTTATGAACCGACACATATTGATCCTAGCCATCTCAACCCAAGGCTAGAGGCTTGGGACGATCTATGTGAGTTCCTTAAAGGGTAAAAGAAGCTGGTTTAATGGGTGTGATTTAAGTTTTTGGGAAAAGTGAGATGCTGTGATGTGCTTGAGTGTGTGAAAGACCAACCTATAGCCACCCAGGGTTGTCATAAGTCAAGCAATCTTATGAGGACTCCTCCCTTGAATCCTCACATGTTGGTCTCAACCTTCAAAGTCCTTGAGGTTCATGATCATTTATGTGGGTTTCAAAGAGACTAAGGAAGTGGTTTGAATTTCTATGTAGGTGGGCTCACTCTCTAGTCTTCTAGGATAGTCAAAAGGAAATTCTAGGACTAGATCCTAAGCACTAAGAGGAAGGAAAGACCTCACTAAAATTGAGGTCAACATATAACATTTCATTTATTTACACTAGTCATTAAATATAAATTGGGTCAAGTTTTTGACCAATTTTTGAAATATTAAAATTTGCATAATTACAAGTTAGGTCAAAGACTTGTTGAGGCAGTGGGCGGAAAAATTGACCTAGCAGTTGAGAAATTCTTCCTTGACATTTCTGTCATCACGGTTGTGATTCGAAGGGTCTCAACCTAAGAAGTGACATTTAATGTTAGGAAATGTAAGATCTCTATCAGTTATAATACTTATCTCATGGAAGCAGCCTGTCTCAGCGAGCGAGGAGTTGAGGGACCATTTGGATAGCCGGTAAAAATTCAGACTTAGGGAGCCTAATAGGAGGGGTAAGGAGAGAGATGGCTTCCCCTAGTCGAGAGGACCCATTTCTCAATCTTCTCATCAAGAATGAGACTGGTCGACCAGTGATTACTGAGAAGCTCAAGTTTGAGATTGGTCTTAAGGAAGGGACTTATGAGACTCAGAATCGTGACGGTAAAGAACCAACCACCGAATCCACTACTTTGCCTCCTTTGCCACTGAAGGGGAGGAGTGATTTTTCTTTTGGATGGACTCCCTAGGTTCCAAGAGCGAAGGTTCAGCGATCCCCTGACGGTCGATTTGCCACTATTGACCAACTGATCCATTGGTATTCTGAATCCCCTTCTGCCTAAGTTTACCCTTTTACACTCTTTGAGGTCATCTGGTCGTCGGTGCTCGCAAAGTCTCTGTGGCAGTTTAAGCATTCTAAGTTATTTAGGAAAGCTGACCAGTACCACCTGAAAGTGTGGGAGGCCTCTCTTCTTCAATCGTTGGCTTTGGAACTTGCCAAGATTAAGTGGGCACAATTTTAAAACTAGCCGAGGTCTTGGCTATGCTGGCGAAAGAAGCAGAAATACAGGTTGATGCAGCTGAGAAAAGCTTGATGCGGTGGCATATTAGCTTCTAACAGTTTCAAAATTATTCTCACTCATCTTCGAAGAGAATCATAATTTGAGAGAAAGAATGGTGACTATGAGGGCCAAGGAGGAGTTCTTTTTGTTGTTCCATCCCACCCCAGGCAAGTGAAGCTCCTTAAAGAGCAACTTTGAATTGGGAGTCTGACGGCAATTGATCGATTTGTTCGGCCAGGTTTGGTCGATCATAAATATTTGAAACCCCCAAGAAATTAAGACTCTATTTTCTAGATTGAAAAAGTCATCTAGGAAAAATCAAATGCCGAAAACAAGCAAGACTCCTCTAGTCGCCCCCCCCCCCACCAAAGCATAAGCCCCTCTCTCTCCCTTTCTTAAAATAATATTCTTTGCATGTATTTTGTATAGATAACACTTGTAAATGTAACAATTATGTAATTATAAAAATGCATGTTTCCTTTTTGTGATGAGGTGGCTTAATTATATTTTGTAACTTAATGCCTCTTTGGAACATACTTTTGTGGGGCCTTATGGACCGACTCATTTGATTAACAGCTGCTATTCTATAAGGTTTTGTAGTATTTGTTTTGTTGCAACTCGACCTAAGCTTAGTTGAATAAGATGTTTTATTTTCGCTCAAGTTTGCCTTTCGGGTAAGTTTTCACCCTAGCCAGAGTTTGGACCAATCTCATCGCCATCTATACAAGTATTATCATATGGTCTTCATAGTGGAGTAATTTACACCAAACCCTTCATGGCACGTGTCACTACTTTAGTAGGAATTTTCTTTTAGGGTTGTTTTCGACCAGACCATTCATTAGAGCCTGTTAACTTTTCTTCTTCTCCTCTCTCCCTCTCTCTCTCTCTCTCTTTTGAACAAGCTAGACTATCTTGGCATTATGGCTGATCGTTTTTGGATCTCAGGTCCGCCAACGATCCTGGTATCAGAGCTAGCTTCCTTCACTTGGTTCTTAGTTTGGAAATCTTGGTGTCACGAATGACTGTCTTCATTTAATGCTCAGTTGGGCGATGATGGCACCCCCAGTTAGCAGTTTTCATTTAGTGCTCACCAGAGTGATTTTAGAATTGCGACTGGCTGTCTTCAGTTTAGTACTCAACTGGGCAATTTTGGCACCATGATCGACTTACTTCATTTAGTGCTCAGTTAGGCGATCTTGGCACTGACTGGTTGTCTTCATGTAGTGCTCAACAGGGCAATCTTGGCACTACAACTGACTATCTTCATTTAGTGCTCAGTCGGGTGATGAACTTGGCAACGCGGCTTGCTATCTTCATTTAGTGCTCAGCTGGGCGATCTTGGTGTTGCAACTGATTATCCTCATTTAGTGCTCAGCTGGGTGATCTTGGCACCACAATGTTTAATCAGTTAGGTAATAACTATGTTGCGATCGACTGTATTCATTTAGTGCTCAACCAAGGGATTTTGGCGCTGCGGCCAGCTGTGTTCATAAAGTACTTAGCCGGGCGATCTTGACGTCAAGGCTGGTTGTCTTCGATTAGTGCTCAGTCGGGCAATCTTGTCACGACGGTTGGCTATCTTCATTCCTCCAAGTTTCTGATTTGCTTTCCTGTCTTTTCCGCACGACGGTTGGCTATCTTCATTCCTCCAAGTTTCTGATTTGCTTTCCTATCTTTGCCGTAGTTCCCTGAACAATTTTCTAACCTGAAATTTTCTTATCTTCTATTAGTGAGGCATTCATTTATTTTGTATGCATTTTCAGCATGAAGTTAGGTGAGAGATTTGAAATTGCTAATAAAGCGGAAAGTAAATTTCAACTAAGACTTTTCATTTAAAGAGTGCAAAAGGTGGAAGGGGGAAAATAGAAAACAATATTCATGAGATTATCCCAATGACATGGCCAATGCTTGTTCAGGTAGGCCCAGGCGGGGCCTCTAGCATTGTCACTTTCCCTTGTCTCCGTCCTTAGTTTCCCGTGGCCACAAACTCCTTCAACATTCCTTCTGGGTAGGGCTATCTTCTAGTTCCCTCTTAGGAGTGTTTTCTTTTGCCAATATGTGCTTGTTGGCCTTCTTCAATAGCTTTGCCAAGTCTTGGGGCTCATTAAAACTGAGGTCATAATAAAACCTCTTAGACTTCAAGGAGGCTACAGCCTCATCAACTTTGAGGTATTTTACCTCTAAATTTTTTTTTCTGGAAATGTGTGATGAATACGTGGAGACTCTCATGCTCTCCTTTCTTATGTTGCCACAAATACTGAATGCTCTTAGTACATATCTGGACGCTGGCGAATTGCGTCAAGAATAACCTCTTGAAATCGACAAAGTTGTCCATGCTACCGACTCGAAGCCCATGTAACCACTTCAAGGGTGAATATCTCAAGGCACTGAAGAACAAACCACACTTGAACTCATTTGAGATTTTTAGTAAGCACATGACCGACTCAAATGCAGTGATATGTTCATTGGGGTTTGACCTCCCTCTATAGGCTTTCAAGTTCGGGAGTTTGAATTCTTCTGAGGGCTCCACTCAAGATATTTGGAGGGAGAAAGTGCTCTCCAGCTATCGTGACACCTCAGTGCACCCTACGCATTATCTTTCTTCCTATGCGGATCGCACACTATCTTGGTACTGAGAGTCATCAACTCCCTCAAGACCGAGGTCAGCCTTCCAACCATTGTGCATCGACGACACCTCTTGAGGTTGGTTCTACTCTTGCGTCTTGCTACGACTGTGAAGGCCCTCAAGACTTTAGCAATCTGGCCCGTCACATGTTCTATGATATAGGTCCTCATCTCCTACATTCCTCTCTGCATGTGTTCCCGATTTCATCTCGAGGGGGATCTATATTAGCTACTACTCTTTGGTCGCACCCTTCTCTTTGGGATATTTGCACTTCTCTTCTTGTTGACGACATGACTCCAGAGTTATCATATCTTTTAGAATGTTGAATCAAAATATATTTGGGAGATACGCATAAGGAATAGAGCGCTCGAGATCAAAAGAGAGAATGAGGGGGGGGGGGTGGGGGGGGGGGAGAGAGAGAGAGAGAGAGAGAGAGAGAGAGAGCAATAACACAATATTGAAAGGTAAAATTGCATAAACTTTATTCACAAAACAAAATTTCTATTTATAAGAAAGAACCTTAATACAATTACATATTATACCCCTACAGTACGTAAGTAAGATGTGGATATTTTAATCTGTACATAAAAATGACCCGTTGAACCTCAAAATATAATGAAACAACCTTCTAGTCGGACGACTATGAGGCCAAGGACCGTTCATCTAGTGCGGCCGCTAAGCTACGCGACCATTAGGCTAGAGGTTGAATGACCACTAGGCCTAATAGTTACTCGCTGAAAGCTTGAATCACCATCTCCGGAGCTTAGGGTTCCATTGCTCATTTTTTATCTATCCATGTTGGCAGGTGGTGGCCTCGTCCCACTAGATCTGATCAGCTAAATTCTTTAGAAATGATTTTCTTTTTGTTCTTTTGAGGCGCACCAATTATACGATGTAAAAATCTGACTGGTTGAGCAGGTGTTCTTGGGTCATCTGTTGTAGGGTCTACAAGACCGCTCCACCTCTTTTGCCGTCTGTGAGATATCTTTGTGATTCCTATTGATCCATTTTTTGATGTACAAACCCTAATAGGGAAAGAGAAGTTTCACTTACAAAAAAAAGAAATATTATCCCCTCCCTTTATCTCCATCATGTATAATGCATAACTCTACCAACTAGTCTCCATTGAGATAACATATCAGGGTGAAATGTTTGAAAATCCTCATAAAACTTTAAAAAAGTTCCAAATTTAATTCTAAATTTACCAAGCAAAGCATAGCCAATAAATAGAATTAAATGTAAGAGAATCTATAGCATCCTCCCCATCCATGAAGACCCCAAAGAGATGGAAGCTTCACTCACAAAAAAAGAGAATTTATCTCCCAAACTCTTTTAAAGACGCATCTTGATAATATGTAAGCTTGAACCAAGACCATTGACATTCACTACAACCACCACAACGTCATCACTTTCAACGTCAAAATACCCACTACAAGAAGATCGATCGTCCATTATATTAAATTAGAACAATTTCATAACAAAAAATTTGATAAATTACGTAATAGAGGCCACTTAATGCTTGCAGCATCACATATTTACATTAATAGTATAAAGATAATTTAAATTTGTTTGGGATGTTTTTTCACTTACCATATACTCCGCAATGTAACTCAAAGCTCATAAGATGGTGACGCAATAACCAAAAACAGAACAAAACAAACAAAACTACTAAGAATAAGCCAACGTATAGGGGCATTTACATATACACCACACAATTCTCAAGTATTACATATCTGACACCTGAGCTCATATATTTAATATCACATCAAAAATACCACTCTTGTAAAAATCGAAGTCCAGATTTTCATGCATAAATTTATGACACCAAATGTTACCAATGTAAATATAAAAGTTTAGATTTCAGACAGTAAATTCATGCACAAGTTCCTCCCAACAGCATTGCATACATAATTAAATTTCACAGTCCATATGCTCTTTAAGACAGTCCTCTTTAATTCATTCTTCTAATAAAAAAAAATCAAGAATTATTTCTTCTTTAAAAACGAGCAGAACATCCAACATGTAAATCTCTTACCATTTTCCATCCTGCAACTAACATATATTGCAACTTTGAATGCTCTCTTCAGTCGTCATCATCCACCTCTACTTCAGAACTCACAATTGGCAAGTTTCTTCTGTATTGTGGAGACGTTAGTCTTCTCTCAATAGGCGTCTTCCGCTTGCTGACAACAAATCTGTTCACACCCTTCCTCATGGGCATGATTTCTGGAAAATCTTCATCAGGAATTTGGGCGAGCTCTGAAATATCCTTGATCTGCGCTGCTCTGCGGAACCATCTCTCCGCCTTTGCCTCCTCCGACATGTCCAACGGATCAAGCTCCTTCACACAGGATCCTTCCAAACTCTTTCCAGAATAAACTCCAATTTGAATATTGCCAGTAGTTTGATGATTATGTGGTGAATCTGCGCTGGATCCACCGTAAGAGGCATTTTTGTTATTCCAGGAGTTATCAGATGGTTTGGTAGAATTTTCAGTGTTTTCAGAAGGAAAAAAATCATCTTTTGCAGAAGAGTTAGGTGTCTGAGATGAATTTGGATTGTTATTCCATGAGTTAGTAGATTTCTGGGTTAGATTGGCACTGTATCCACTGTATTTCCCTAAGTTGGCGTCCGGTTGAGTTGTATAATATGGAGAGCCATAAGGAGCGTTCTTTCTATTCATGGTTTCTCTATTACTAAACAATAACATATCTGTTGGCTGGGATGAACTCCCAGTCGGGATGCCAGAATATTCAGATTTAGAACTATACCCATAACTCTTACCTCCAGATTGTGGTGACGCCCCTTCAAATCCCTGATCAGAGCTCCCCAAATTCTGCTCGTGCTCTTTTCCATTCAATGTTTCAACTTCATCCAAAATTGCAGAGGTTCCACTGGAATGAGTGACTAGTTGGTTGTCTTTCTTAGCAAAATAACCTGGAGGGAAAGGGACGAACGGTACAGAGTTGTAATTATTAGATTGTTCCATGGCTAAGCGCCTTTTGTAAGTAGGCGAAGTCAAGGACCGATCCTTCTTCTTGCTGACTACGAATCTGTTTTCTCCTTTGCGTACTGGCATGATATCCGGGAAGTCATCACCAGACACAGCATTTGTTGGATCTTTGGCATTTTCAAGCCCAGTAGCTGTATTGGACCATCTTAATGATGCATCTGATGATTCATTGCTGATACCACTCTTGAGGGAGTTCTCAGAAGCCTTAACCAGAGAATCAATTAACTCGCTAGGATTTGGGGAAGAAGCAACTCCTTTATCTGATGATTGTTGCAAGCCGTTGTTTGATTCCTGAGCTTTCCTAAACATATTTGGAGGCAACGGGACAAAAGGAATGCTTTCAGGGTTCCTTCTATGGTTTGCTGAAGTATTATTTGACAAACTTCCTGATGGATTTGATGAACGGCTGAGTATTCTATCCAATCTACGGCTGATTGAATCAGAATTATCATCAGATTCTGATCTTATGGAACTTCCAACATGGAAACCTTGTTTAGAAACTGAAATATTTTGCTCAATGTTTGAACCTTTGGCGTGTTCTAAACCAGCAGCAGGCGTAGAACTTAGCGGCCCGTCGCCAGGACGTCTGTGGTCACACCGCAGACATGATTTATTCCTCCCATAGTTGAAGAAATCACATCTAACAAAATAAGCAATCCCAAATTTAGTTAGAAATCGCCTGCATCAAAATCAAGAGCTACTGTACTTAACAACGGACAGTAATAGAGTCTTACTGAGGGCATTCCCATTCTGCACCTGTTAGCTGTCTTTTAGGTCGAGCATCACCACATTCAAGGCAAGACATGTTCCTAGCGAAGTTCATAAAAGTGCACCTACAAAATAGAAGGATGTGCGCTAAATAAATTCAAGGGAAATTTCTATATATATATCACACAATGACACAATTCTTATGTATTTACAAATCTAATTTCAAAAGTTTGATATTTATAAAAATAGCACTTTAATGTCATAAATCTATGCATGAAAAGGTATATTTCACTTATAAAAAGATATTGATGGTGGTATTTTTGATTTGATGTTAAAGATATGAGTGGAATGCCTGTAAATAATAAAGTTTAGTGTTAGATATGTAGACACATAAGAATCGTAGACACCCTCAGAACACAACTAATTCAAGGTAGCCTTTTACTGACATAACACTATAAAAATTTTATCATTTTTTTCCTTTATTGTATTGAGATTTTTTTCCCCTCAAAAGTGCAAAAACAGCTAAAAGGGTATTTTTACATGCCAGAGAAATATGCCTGAATGATTGTTCAACTAATTAGACTAAAATGGCTAAAGATTTCACATGAATTTAATTTTTTATAATTACAATGGGATAATTAACTAATATAAAAATAAAAAAATTATGATTAGATATTTATTATTTATTTATTTTTTAAATATTTATTAAAGCTCAAAACTTTATTTATGATAGTAAGTTTAATTATCATTTAATCACAAAATATTAGTCATTTATTCAGTATTATGTTTTTTTGACTAATTAAATATATATTAATTGACTAAAATAGTTATTAACAGACAAAGCTAAAAATTACTAGCTGATTATGATGGTAACCTAGATTAATAAGGACTTAAAAAGAGTTAATTAGGATATCTACTACTTATATGAGATAGCACATAATAAATATTAAATTATGCTGATGAAATACGGACTAATTTTGTTTACTATTACTGAAAAACTTTTATTTCATGTTTAAAAATAACTAGAACATTCAAACAACATTGTTTTAAGTGATAACATGAGGGAGAAATGACGAGTTCAATAGAAACCATCATTAATTTGCCAAATTTGATTTTAAATGCCTCAAAATATACTTTTTTTTTTTTTCAAAAAACTGACCGAGGGGCGGACCCCCTTTCCAGTCCATGTGCAAATTTGAATCTGCCTGTAAGGGCTCGAATTCGAACCCTCGACCAGAGAGTCATGCCAAAGCCGCCACCAATGAATCAGGGCTTGCGCACAATGCCTCAAAATATACATAATTGACTAAATATCTCCACTTTTTTCTAGGAGAAATATACCGGAAGGAGTATTGTGGACCAAAATGCCCCTATTCCATTAAAACATGAATCATAACCATCATAGTCACAACTCACAAGCTTTCAAACTACAGCTACTAAAACTTCCCTCATCCCAACACATCACATTTTCTATCTATGGTGATCTCCAAGCTCATGTGATCAGTGTGTGGTAAAGCTTCACAATGACAATCTCTACTTGTCAAAGATCCTATGTTCAAATTTAGTGATCTTGTAATTGTTGTTATTTATGTTTCAATGCATTCATTTATAATGAGAATAAAAATGAAAGGAGAATCCTAGCTTAAAAAAGAAAAAAGGTTTAAACCCTATATTTAGTGTTAGATCCTTATTCAAACAAGGTCTGAACATCTATTTTGAATCAAAGTTCAATCATAAATTAAGTTTGAAAAACGTTTGAACAAGATACAAACTTATAATAGAAGTTCAGAACATTATTTGAACACTAACCCTAAGATGCTAAGCCCTAGCCTTATATTACTTGTTACAAAAAAGGTTAAAAAATATTCAAATTTTATTCGAAACCTATGGAAACCATGTATGAACCTTGAACAATGATAATATTTTATGTAAGTTCAGAACATGACTTGAACATGATTCAAACAAATTATTTACATGGTTTATCCTTCTTTTTCCTCGTTTTCTTATATGGATTTAATCCAATTGAGTAGCTTTACAATATATGTATATGCACAATCAAATCATACCCGTGAAGAGACATTATACTTCTCAAGTCACATCTAGTTGGGGGTATGATGGAAAAAAGTTATTAAATAGTTTGAGACTTGTGATCTTCTTCTACAAACTAAGAAATTCCCATATGGGCAACTTTTTAATGCTCCTACCTTAGTTTTCAGATACACAAACTAATCAATTTCTGCTGAGGATGGTTGAAGATGAATAGAATGATAAGTACTCCACTGTGTTCAACATGAAAGGTAAGACCATTAAATTTGGAGTTGGAGAATTGCTCTTATTACTAGATTAAGATTTAGTAAATTTTTAACAAAAGAGAAATGCAACGAGACAACTAAAAGTAGTAGACTAATTAAGAACTATTTACATGGAAACAAAAACTTTAATAATACAGGCCTAGAAAATGCATTCATGAAGTTCTACTCAACAATGTGATGTTTTCATTGAAATGCTTGCATTAATGAATATTGGTTACAATATTTGGATGCTCACAGAAAAAAGCTATTATGATAGAGAATGCTAAAAAAGCTAAATAATGATTTATTGTACTATTAGAAAAATGCTTTAAAAAGAAAGCCTCAACTCAATACACAGTTACTGAATATGCTATATCATTGTAGTACTAGGCTTATGAAGCCATCCAAAAACTGGGGACAAAATGTGCAGAGTATCTTAAATAAAGCATCAAGGATGTTCAACTGGAAAAACAAAAAGTGCTTACAAGCAAAATTATTTTGCCATTGTTTATGAATGAAGATATAAATTATATGTAAAATATTCTATTTTAAATTTTATTTTTGATTAGTCTTAATTAGAAATTAATTTTCAAGCCAATATTGAATTATTTTTTATAGTTGATTGCTAGCTCTACACTGATGCACATAATTGATGACCATCACACATTCTATAGACGAGTATAATGACCTTATTGAGAAAGGAACATGAAAGTTGCATGCAAGACAAATATAGGCAAGTCGACACCCCAAGTACTTAACCCATGCCCTCCTCAGATCAGTTGAAGCAATTTTTTGCAGTTGATAAGAGGCTAAAAAAAAATAATCAATCGATCTTGGAGCATAAATTAAATGCTCAGGGACAATCTGTTCAAACTTTATATATAGGAAGGAAAAGGAAAATAATAGCTTGTTTATTTGAGATTTTGCTTTTGCGAAATTTCTTTAAAAACTATTTTATAAGAAATAGCATTTTAAAGTTGCTGCAGCTAAAATCAATAGGTTGCTTGAATAAAAAAAAAAAAACTTTAAATGCCCTTCCTGAAATAGAAAAGTAGTATGTCATCTGTTAGTTTAGGGCCAATGGTTTTAAATGTAAAAAATCAAAATGATCATAAAATTTTTAGATAAACAAAAATAATTTCTTTTCAAATATTTTTCATAAACTTTTCAATAAATGTATATTTTATTTTCTTCAACTTTATTTCATAAGCACTAATGGTACATGGAGTGCTTTATATTTTTTTAATGAAGATTATAACTGACAATTAGATAAAACATAATAGTCTAGAGTTAGCTAATTGAGACATGTTTAACCAAAATAAAATAGACCTGATATCTACATCAATAACTTTACAAATTTTCATAAAATCTGGAGGCTCGGAGTCTGGTTTGGGAGTATGATTGTGTCATCCTGCAGAAAAAAGAGGGTATTTTTGACTTGCTTATTTAGTAAAACACAGACCAAACTGAAAATGCTATCCTCAAATAGCTTTTGAAATTTGGTAAAAAATGGAGTTTTTAAAAAGCATATTAAAATAAACTAATTTTTTTAAAACTAAAAATGTTATTATAAATTTGATTAAAAAAAACCTACATGTGTACATTATAACACACAGACAAGTGAGAAAGATCATAGGGAGATCTTGTACATTATAACACACAGATGAGTGAGAAAAATCATAGGGAGATCTTCGATGTTGACTCAACCATTCATGTTATAAGGTTAAATATGATCTAGTGATGGAAAAGGAAGATAGTGATGGAGTCCTTGCACTGATCCAACCATTTAAATTAAGTCTGGAAAAGAGAGGTGAAGGAGAAGATGATAAAATATAGAGGTCCTTACTATTGGTTCTATCATTCATACAAAAACTGAAGGTGATGTGGCGAAAGAAGCAGAACATGTAGACCCATCCCTTCAAGTTATATGTAAAGATGATGTAAAGTTAATAGATTATCAAGGAAAGAAACTCTAGAATAAGAAATAAGTCAGTAAAGAATTCTCAAACCCATCAAGCAAGGGACAAGCCTAAGGATTCATGCATATTGACCACTTTCACTTGAGTGATGGAGAGCAATTGTCTATTTTTAAGGCTTGAATGACAAGATAGAAAGACAACTCCAAAGAGAGACTAGGCTCTGAAACCATAGTGTGATTTTAACAGTTCATACACCCATGATGCGACTAAATAATAAAATAACTATTCCATCAGCTTATTGATGACACAAGTATTTGAACATATCATTGCATTGCGTTGACAATAAGTTTAATCTTCTTTGTGGTATATAGTTCTATTTTATGTTAGCTTAAAGCGAATATGACACTAGCTATGAACCTATGAACATTGATATCTTGAATGAATTATTTGATCCATACTATAAAGCAATGATCTTTGTGGAGAGCAAATTGAAGAAGGGTTCTTTTAGACTGCATGAATCCATGCTAATGAATGTTATTAGAGATGAAGACAAATTCCAAAAATCTTTTATTGATGCAAATCTCATATAATTTATAAAAACTTGAATAACATTCTTAATAATATGTAAGATATTATTGCCTACAAAGACCATAACATTATAAGATTGACGCTTTTTGCATTCCAATGCAAACCTTGAAGGCAAAAATTAATTTATTTTGTAAGTGACCATAGGCAAGAAACAAAGCTCCTTGGAAGGGGAAGTGAGACAACACAAACAGGGTTACCATGTCTAACATAAGATAAGCAATTTAAAAATTTTAAAAAAAGCTTCTATAGTACTTAAATATAAAATCTGATAGTGTTGTATGTATTGCTTACATCGGAGATTGTAAAATATGTGTACAACACATTTACCTAACTTCAAATTGAGACCGTTTGAAATGTATAGTTGATCATATATTGTTTTACAGAAGCCGACCATATGGAGGTTTATTTTACAATAATTTAGATTCATACATCCATGGATGAAAAGGAGAAAAAGCTTGCATTACTAAATTAGCTCCATAACAAATGATGTGCACTTAATGCTTTTAATCTATTCATTTTAATTATTTTCATCTTTTCATTTAGATGTATTAGTAACTGCATTTAATTCTTTTTATCTACTCATTTAGTTTCATAAAATTACGTGCATTCAACATTTGTATTAGTGCGATTGCATTCTGTTATATCGAAATTATAATTTGTTATGTTGAAATTTATTTGAACATTGTTTGAACCCTAATCAAGGTGATTCGAACTTTGTTTGAACCATATTTGTACCTTGTTTGACATATTAAAAGCTAGCTCGATCCTTATTCAAGCCTCCTTCGACCATATTTGGAGCTGCTTTAAATAATGTTTCAGTGAAAATTCGACCGAATGTTCAAATTTGAACTAGTTGAAAACATTTTATCTAGGATGGATTTCAATAAGAAATCCACAAAGACAAAATGGGATAATTTTATTCATGAGAACTTAAATATTTTTCTAAGAAAATAAATAAATAAATTTTTGATCAATTACGTGTATTATGATTTATGAGGTATATGAAGTCAAATTTATCACATTTTTCTTGTCAGCATTAAAACCAAGCACAGAGAAAAAAATCAAATGGGAAAGATAATGATATGACATAGGAATATCCAACATGGGCAAAAATTAGAGGTGTGCATTAAATGGTTTAAATTGAAAAAAATCAGACTGAATTGAGTATAATTCATTGACTTGGTTCAGTTTATTCAAAGTGGTTTGATTTTTTATTTTGAAATAAATAGTTGCCGATTTTTGTTTGCGATGGGTCGAACTTCTAAGGCATATATAATGTCTTAATTTGAAAACCACTGAATTTAAATAGGAACCAAAAATCGGCAACTCATAATACCTAAAAGCTCCCGCTCGACCCATAATAAACAAAAATCCATGAAAATCACATGTTATGTGCCTATGGCCATACAAGGGCCTTTACTATGGTGCACAATTCAGTATGGTGATGATCCTTGGTACATTATGGATTTGTGTTGCTCGTTTGCGATATGACTTTATGGGGCCTCCAGGTCATTTAAAGCTTGTCTATTGTGGCAATCCAAGAGGAAGTTTTGTTACATCTTTAATTAGAATGAAATTTTTCACAGATTTTATGGGACTTGGTGGTGGAATTTACTTGCACATAATGAGCTTTTTGATAATTTTATGTAAATTTAATAAGATATTATTATTATAAAAGGGTGTAATGATGCATATAGGAAGAAAAATACAATAAAGTATTTTTGAATAAATCTTCGGATTGATCTAGAATTCTTAAAGATGATATCATCAAGTGAAAAGCAAGCTTCATAAAATATTTTAATTTACATTCAAAACTTCAAAATCAGAATTGAATCATGTGCCATGTTCAAAATTAAAAGTAATGATATGCATGATGTAATAATTAAATTTTAAATTTGCTTGAATTCAAATTTAAAATTGTGCCAGAAAAAATCTCATAATGCACTAAATGAAACTACAATATTCCATATACATTATTCAGTATAATTAAAGATACAATTGTCAACATCACAAAACAAAATTACCAAATAGAGACTTAGGGTATGTTTGGGGCAGTTGCAACTTAATAATAACACAGGAAGCTACTGTAGATAAGCTGACTGTCTGTTTGTTTTTGCAGCTTGAAAACAGTTGTGTTGTAGATATTTCTGGACAAATAATCATTTTGTCCCTATATAGTAATGTTATTTACAACATAATTGTTCATACCAGTACATTTTATACTTCAAAAGTAAAATCCAGTGCAGAACATAACAAAATAAAGATAGACATCTCACTTAACAGTGAGTAGCATGACTACTAAAATTAAGAAAAAGACTATTAAAATAATAATTGATAATATCATTATATTATTTTTTAAAAAATAGACAGTGTATGTCGTGAGTTAAGTTGTCCTACAGGGATACTCTCCATGCCCAATCACTCTCGGCGGTAGAATCTTCTAGCATATCTGCACGCTGAAAATAGTCACAGTTTTCCACGATTCTCTGTGAGCACCTGCAAAATTGTCTCTCATACTATATGACTGACGTGAAATTAGCAAGGAACTTTGAAGTCCACAATAGCAGTGGAATCCTCTGGAGGTACCAGAAATCTTCGAGTTCATCTTTCCTGAATGCTTAAAAAAACATACACTTAAACATAACACAAATAAAAATTGATAACAGAAGCAGTGAATTACAGTTTTCCGTAATTTTATGCGAGCACCAATAAATCTGTCTCTCATAGCTACGTGGCTGATGTGAAGTTAGCAGGAAACTTTGAAGTCCACAATAACAGTGATATCCTCTAGATGTACCAGAAATCAACGAGCACATCTTTCTTGAATGCTTCAAAAAACTAAACACAAATAAAAATTGATAACAAAAGTAATTAATTATAGTTTTATACAAATGTGTGGTCTGAGAGAACTTAATATATAAACCAACAAATCTATCACTACAAGAAGAGAATATACATTATAAAAAAATTCTCAATTGTCTTTAACCTACATAATAACAAGTTTGTGCGTCTCACATATGCATATCACAAAAAAAAAACCAATAAAAAAAAACCTTAAAAACTGTAGCACCAAAAAAAGAGAGGAACTTAGTTTCCTTCATTAGGATTTTGCATTTGACACACAAATAGCAACATACAAGTCATCGAAAAAAACTCATAAGATTAAACGTCTCCTCATAGACCTCAAAAACCCACATAAAAAGGAAATGCAAAAAAAAACATATAAATTGCGTAAAAAGCCAAAAAAGTAAATATCAAATGTATAAGGAACAGAAATAAGTATGAACTGTATAAAATATTGATACAATAAACAGTGAATGTTTTCAACAACTATTACAATTAATAATATAATAAAAACTAATATTCCCTCCAATCATTCTCCAAATATCGCATATGTAATTTGTTCCCTCAAATCTGTCCTCTCGCTTATAACTTCCCCATCTTTAATGCATATCTTAAAAACATTATTTTTGGCCTGTGACAAAGACTGTCTAAGACGGTACTCATATGCCTCGGTAGAGACATGTTCATGATCCTCATTTGGCCGACGGAAGTTGATGTCCCTACGGAGAGCATGCCGTCAAATATAATTGTGGAGATTCATTGCGGCAATCGAAATATGCACCTAAACGAGTAAAATGACATATCGCGAAATATAACCCATTTCATCTTCCATGCATCAAAAGTCCTCTCAATAACACCGCGTAAAAATGAATGTGCGCCACATTGTTGGCTTGCTCAAAATCATGTATGTGGTATCTCGTATCAGGATAAGGCCTAAGATACCCTCCCTACAACGGGTAGCCAACATCGACCAGATAGTATTTATCTGATGTGAATTGAAAAAAGTGTTGAAGGAAAAAAAGAATTAGGAGAGTTATCTAGTCTCAACCGAACCTGTGGATAGATGTGAGAAGTTTTATTTGTTATTCTGTGTTGTAAATTTGAATATTCGACTATCATGTTGAAGTCGCATACCGTCATGACATTCTGCTTCGGGGACCCACAACGGCTAATGAATGTGATCTTCTCTTTATTTGGAACACGTGCATCAACGTGCGTTCCATTGATTGCTCCAACACAATTCTAGAAAGATAATGAAGGGTTACGTAATTGAAATATTTATATGAATATTGCATGTAATAAATAGGTAAAATTATCTTAAAAGTATAGCATATCCCGCGCATAATGTGAAATCACTATTAGGTATGTTTGAATGTAAGATATGTTGACTTTATGACTTGTGAACAAAAAACGACAAGTGTATTCAACCCTACTAAGAAGTAGCTGCAAATCGTTTCAGAAGAGTGTTGAAATTGGTCTACATATCCTCGCATTGATTCATTTCATGATAATATGTAGAGGGTTATTGTTAACACTTCTTGTGAAGTTGTTCTGGATGAGCCATGAAGTTCATAATTTCCGTATAGTTCCTCCAACATATAGATGAATATTGTCTGTGACATGCAGAATATATTATTAAATCTCGTTCAGTGACCCGCAAGCAACTCCCCAACCTAATTATCGCTAACATATGAGGATGTCATGCGAGGGGAGCACTCTATGTATGAGTTATAATATTCATACATCAAACATACTGATGTTGCAACTCACCTTCTGCATCCTTCTCTAGCTGCATCCATACATTTTGGTATTGAAGTGACTAACACATAAGCATCAATGAATTAGTACAATCATATAAGATTACAAACAAAACAAACATAAGTAAAAAACATTACATGAGTAACTAGAAAACATGATGAGGAATGAGAAACTTTCAAATAAAATGACATGCCCAAAGTATCATGAAAAACCATAAGAAAATAGAAATGTCTCACAAAAATCTAATAAAAAAGTGTCCCTCAAATGTCATTGCTCGCACAAAAATAACATGGTTAAGCCACCTTACGGTCAACAAACATCATAATGAAAAACTCTCTCCAGGTCGAATCTTCAAACAACTTCATAGAGAACAAATACAGCTACATCATCATAAATTTCTAGAGTTGCATAAAAAATTTGCATAACCTGCTAGACAGAAGTTGTTTGTGATGGGCTAGGATCATTGGTGCATAAAACTACCACCTGTGAAATCTCGCTTCTAAGGAAAACAACTCCTTTTTTTTCACCGGCTCGTGGACTCAACTTGATGGAGGTCCAGGCTGGGGTCTTCATTAGAATCACCTGTTTGATCAGCTCCTAAATTTTTGGATATGCTACGAAACCACGCCTCACTGGGGCACATGTATTGTTGCTTGTCACGACATAAATATAACATGTTGGATTTAAAAACAAATTAAAAATTGACATGAATATTTAAAAAATGCTCACTGTCAGTCTCTCTGTCCACCACTTCTCAGAAGCATTAATCATTTGTTTTAGTGGATCCCACCCCAAACCCGTTGATCCTCGCTTCAATTCCTTCCAGTTTTTCAATTATTTTTTAGTTAATCCCACTTGTTTTTTAATAGTAGCCTATCATACTCTCTGTTTGCACTTAACTTGAAATTTTTAATACTATTTTGTCAGACTTCTTTGTTCAAATAGGTTGTCGGTCTATTTCCCGGTTCGGTCTCCTTGAGGTAAAAGTCATAAAATATTATTTTTGTCTCTTTATCCCATATTGCAGATGAATTAACCTCTCCTGTCTTAGCTATTGTCTTACTAGCATGAAAAAAATTAATTAACATAAATAAGAATGTCATAATATCATAACTCAAAGAAAAATAAGAAATGTCACAATATCATCACCAATGCCCCTCCACACAACACTACAACACCACCTACACATCATCACTGCCACCAACTCCACACAAACACCTCTACACACTAACACATCAAGGCACCAACACATACACAATACCACCACCATCATCTCCACACACCAACACCTATACACACTAACACCTCCACATAAACATAACCACACACTAACCACCACCTTCGCAACACCACCTCGACACATCCACCAATACATCCTCTAAAAAAACACAAGCACACACCAACCACCACTGCAATACCAGCACATCTACACATCCACCAACACATCTTATAGCACAAACACAACCAAACACTAACCACCACCTCCAAACATCCACCAATAGATCCTGTAATACAAACACAGCTATACACCAACCACTACCTCCACAACACCACCACTTTCACACATAACCCAACGTACACCATCGCTAAACATCAAAGGTAAAGATAAAACCGTACCTCATATTTTTCATTTGATGCAGTTACATACAGGGCACCCAAAACATTGCTATCAACAAATCAAACACCTTCTTTCAGTCATTTGTCAAATTCTCAGTCAAACATCAAATGTAAAAATAAAGCCTCACCCATGTTTTTCATTTGAGGCTACTACATACAAGGCACCTGAAACATTGCTATCAACAAATCAAGCACCCTCTTTCAGCTATTTCTCAAATTCTAAATCATACATCAAAGTTAAAGATAAACCCCCACCTCATATTTTTCATTTGAGGATACTACATAAAGGAAAACCCAAAACATTACAATCAACAAAGCAAGCACCCTCTTTCAGTCATTTCTCAAATTCTCACTCAAAATTTTTACTCAAACATCAAAGGTAAAGATAAGACCTCATTCCATATTTTTCATTTGTGGATACTAAATACAATGCACTCGAAACATTGTAACCAAAAAATTAAGCACTCTTTTTCAACCAGTTCTCAAATTCTCACTCAAACATCAAAGATAAAGATAAAACCACATTTCATATCACATTCAACCACAAATTCTCAAAATCCAAATTCCAAATCATAAAAGAAAGTGGCAAATCATAAAATCCAAATTCTCACTTCAAACCACAAATGAGAAAGACTAGAAATAGCAAAATCCAAATTCTCACTTCAAACTGCAAATGAGAAAGCCACAAATCGCAAAGAGAAGGTTATTCCATCGAAACAAAATAGGTGATACCATGGGAGGATGGAAAGCACAGTAAATAGAGAGAGTGTGGGAGATCTGAGGGAAGAGAGAGAATAGAAAGACAACCCGTTGCCACTAGAGATAGGAGAGGTGAGAAAGGAGAAAGTCAACCCGTAGCCATCGAAGAGAGGAGTGATTGAGAGAGACGAAGGCAGAAGAAATGAGAGAGGGGAGCGCGAGAGGTTAGGTCAGTAATAAGTTTGAGGAAAAAAGTGGGCGGCGGGTCGACCCCCAGCCCGCATTTAACATATTTTTTTAAGGAAAGCGACTGCGCCGCTGTTTCCAAAAGCTTCATATGGCGTTTCAGAATGCACCGCGCCAAATAAGCTGCCCCAAACAGGCCCTTAATATATTCTCCATCCTTAATGTTGACATCAAAAGTAAAAAAGCAAAAGGAATGGTCAAATTACATAGATAAAAAATTTAACTAAAATGGAATGAAATAAAGGTTTTTCTTTTCTGTTGGATGAACAATATAACTTCTGAAGGAAATATGAAGAAAAAATGGAACAAGATAAAAATGATGCACTAAGAAATGTATTGACATTGCCAATGGCAACCCAATAGTAATAAAAAACAAGACAACTTCAAACAGAAACAATTTCCATGGGTATAGAAAATACTTACTTTTGGCAAATCCAATCACCCCTTTTCATCTCAAAACTTTGCCCGGGAGGTCTTGACAGTTGCTCATTCCCCAAGTGAAGTACTGTCTCAGTTGGTTCTGCCAATTTAGATTTCCAGATAGTTCCACTGAAATTAAACAACTCAAGCAATAGCTTCCGCACAGACGTTTCAACAAATTCATAATCTTTAAACTGGTTCCCATTGGAAGGAGAGTAAAGTTTATACATATAACTCAGCAAATAGCGCATGATATCAATAGTTTGTGCCTTTTCCTGTTCCAGTTCCTGACATCATCACAAGAGCAGTTAAGTATGATGACCACGATGTAATCAATTCAAGTACATATTGGCCTTCAACATGCATGCTACTATTTATTATAACAATTATGCAAAAAGCAGGAATAACTTGTGCACTCGTCAAAAAGTTTTCTTGAATGTAATTTATTTTAGGATAATAGATCATGGATTATTTTTCAAAAACAATAAATCAGCTTCAAGTGAAGGTATCATCGTGAAATTCACAGTTATGAATGAGATTTTCCATTCACCCAACATAAAGAACTTCACTGTCAAAACATATGCTTCTCATCATCATTAGTTTTTATCCCAAGTATTGGAGTTCACTTTATGAATCCTCATTATTATTGGTTCATATAGAGTCTGAGGGATTAAATTAATTCCTCTCAAATAATTATGAACAACTTCTCTCCATGTAATCATAGGTCTTAATCATCTCTTTCCTAATCTCCTAACACAAAATTTATCTCTTCATCCGGTGGGGACATTTTCTACCATACGTCATAAATGTCCACATAACCGAAGTTTAGTTTTAATTATATTACTTATAAAATATGTCATTAGAACAATTCCTCTTACATAATTATTCTTTAATTTATCCTTTTAAATCATGCCACATATCCATATTAGCATTCTCATATATGTCACACACATTAAATATCAATAACTTTTTTATAGTTCAACATTCAAATCCATAAAATATCACAAAACTAATAATGATTTTATAAAATTCACAATATAAGCCTTTAAGAAATCCTCTTATCATATGATAGTTCTCATCCATTCAGCTATTTAAACCATCCAATCTTAGTTATAGAAGTTATATTCCCATCTCTATCTCTATATTTAACATGATAGACCAGGATATTTTAAATTTTCACATCTAGGCATCATCTTATTTTTTGTAATACTTAATAGTAACTGTTAATATCACAAAACAATATTGCAGAACAAATACTAAATCCTTGTTCTGCAAAATCCGCTGCCTTATAAACATTTTCTTCATTTATTTGATTTCTTATATGTTCTATTGTGTCTCATCATTTAGAATTATAAAATATGCATAAAAGTTACATACACCATAAATATCTTTTATAAATAACTACATAATCAATGTTATTCTATATGGACCTAATATGGATTCTTGTTACAATTAGAAATTCTCGAGGCATTCTACTACAACTTCAAATGTTAGTCCATGATCAATCATATATATCTTTAATAATGTGAACATATCTTTGACAAATACATTTAGGCCGTAGTGCACATCAAATCATTTATTGTGATAATCAATCATTATTTTTCTCCAAAAAAGAAAAAAAAAAATCATAAGATCATTTGTTTAACATCCATACTTTTTCAATAATTATCTTAACATAAAATTTACTTCCATTGTAGACCGTCTTAACATAAAACTAAATTAATTCTCCAAAATTGATATAATTTTCTCTAAATATAAGTTTCATCACTCTCTCATAGTTTTATTATATGACATGATTCGATTCTTCTATAATCTTGACCATCTCCTTTGTTTTTAAATCATACAATCATTCAACATCATTCTAAGCTTCAAAGCTCTGCTGAAATTATGTAACTAATACCCTTAAATATCCTCAATAGCTTTTCAAATCTTAATAAGTATCTTATATGAACATAAAGCCTTATCTTATAGCTCTTATTCGAAGCTTCACTCCGCTTACCTTTTTCATTTAAATCATAGTATAAAAATACTTCTCCAATCATTCAACATCATTCTAAGCTTCAAAGCTCTGCTGAAATTATGTAACTAATACCCTTAAATATCCTCAATAGCTTTTCAAATCTTAATAAGTATCTTATATGAACATAAAGCCTTATCTTATAGCTCTTATTCAAAGCTTCACTCCACTTACCTTTTTCATATCAATCTACTGCTTATTTCATTATAGAGTTCAACATTCTGTTTCAAAATAACTTTTTCATTAAAACACTCATTTAATAATTTTTCAAAATAGCATTTACAACTTTCGGTAATGTCTTCTTATAATATATATTTTTCAATACACCTAACTTGCTCAAAATTTTTAGAACTACTTTACTTATTCCATATAGCTCACTATCCCAATTCTTAGTATGAAGTTATTACATAAATCATTAAAAATTATTGGTTTTGCTATGCTCATTACACCCTTTATAGAATTTTTAGTTTTTTTTATATCATTAAAATACATAGAAGTAATCAATTTTTGTCACCACTTAAAAGCACACTTATTTTCCTTAATAACCTTTTTCACCTACTCATTACACCACAAAGTATCATTATGAGTGTACGATATATTTCCACTCCCCTAAAACTTTTACAACTGTCTTTTTAATGGAACTCGCTATCTGATCCAAAATATGGTTTTAATGAACTATGAATTCCAATCTTCCTCCTTTAGCAACCTAAAAGGTTAATAAATTCTCATTTTTAAATTCCAGAAAGTTCCACTAACATATCCTGCATCAATAATTATTTTCAATCATTTTCTATCACAACTTGGCCCGAGAACTTGAAATTACCAAGTCGAGAACTGGCAGTTGGATGGAAAAACATATCTAGTTGTTTCATTTCTTAACAAAAAAAAAAAAAAAAGAAAGAAAATCAACTCAGAAAAGGGTCATCCTATTTAAAAACTTATATTTAGAAATGTTGTTCGTATTTAAATCTTTATATTCAAACAGAAAATAAACAAAATTACAATATCTATCATTTTGCGCTCCACAACACCTCCCTGGGGTCCATCTAATATACAACTAATTTTCCTGTAAAATATTGGCAACTATGATTTGAGTTACAACTACTCAGTGAGCAAGTATTTCTAAATTACAATAATTTTCCTTTTAAAAAATTTTGTAAAAAAACAGTAAAAGTAAAAGACTCCAGCAAAAGAGATCAGTAAAGAAAATAATTTCAATCCTTTTCATTTATTTAGGTTACACTTTTCAGAATTGGAAGTAATTGTCTCAACATATATTTTAAAAAATATATATACATTTAATCATTTACAACTCATCATAAAAACAGATAAGCATTTTTATTTTCATTCCTATTTTCATTTCATGCACGGGTACATTACATTCTCCGGCCAAAACCATCCAAGGTGGCTCCCATATGCATGCATATAGCATATTTTATTCATTTTTATCTTACATTTAACATTTAAAAGAAATATATACTTTTGCATTTAAAATAAAAGCTGAAAAAAAATAAATAAAGAGAACTACTATAAAATAAAATTCATTTACCCACCTCAATAGCGTCGTCTACTATCTTTTTCTCAGATAAATCTAATCCTTTTTCTGAACTTATAAAAATATATTAGGCTTAATTAGTTTTTAATAACACATCATATGTAATTAATTTAAATCAATTTTTGACCCTCTTTCTCAAGAATTCTAACTTAACTAATTAGATATTTTCATTTGCCCTTTTTATCTAATTAATTTATTATTTATTGCTAACCAATATAAGTACTTTTCTAAATTACTCTTAATCATAACACTAACAATTTATAATTTAGTTAAATACATTCTAAGGATCTGTTTGGTGTAGCTACAGTTGTTTGAAGAAGCAGTTGCAAAATTGCTAAGGAAGTTGTTGTTCCAAAAGTAACAGTGGCATTTATAATTTTTTTTGAGTCAGCCCGCAACTTTCTAGCAGTCACCACAGGTAGCTAGGTATGATGGGAAAACACAGCTTTTTGAGAATGCGGACAAAACACACTTTTATCAAATAAGAAAAACTGTGGAGCAAGACCATACCGCCATCACAAAGCCACCTCAAACACACCGTAAGACAATTAATAAAACTTCTTCAGTCTTATTTTGTAATTTAACAAAATTAATGAAGAAAATAAAAATTAAATGTAAAATTCAGAGTTTATACCTGAAATTTATCTTCTTAACAAAGTTCTATCCTGCTTGATTGTTTTCACCAATCACCTTTAAATAATTTAAAAGAAATTTAAGTACACTTTTAATTATCTAAATCAAATTTCAATTAGCATATTAAATAACTAAGAAAAATTTAATATATCACTTTACCTTTCCAACATCTTCCTTTAAATAATCGAATCGAGTCATGCTTGGTCGAGTTCTTCTGCACGCAAAGCTCTCGCAACCTCTTCTTCCTCCCCAAATCTCTCGGTCGAGCTACCTGCATTCCTCATGAGAGGTAAGAAGCTGCTTGCACCTCCTCTCAGTTGAATAACTACGACACCGAAAGGCGCAATTGATGTGCATGAGCGGTTTTCAACTTCGTACGCCATTCCTCCTCCACTCACAGGACCATTGGAATGTTGGCGACGCAAGAGGGAAGCTCCGAGTGAGTCGTTCGAACACTCCAAGTAGACAATCGAGTTTTCCCCTTTTTCCTCCTTTCCTTTACTGCTCGCAGCACTCGACAAGGTCGGACGAGTTCTCTATCAAGCACAATGTGGAAGAAAATGTCACTTCAAGCAAGGTTATCATCTACTTCTCCTTCTTTTGCTCCTTCGTCTACTACTTCTTCATTCTCCTTTTCTTTTGCTTCCTCTATGTCACTCTCTTGATCTCTCACGCTTCCTCTATCTCTCTCGCGTCTCTTGCTCTTGCTCCCTTTGCCTCTCTCGCTGGGTTCGAAAGAACAGAAATGAGGAATAATCCTCCTCTTAACTGCCCCTCGTTCTTAACTCCCCATGAGCGGTGGAGTTTTCGTTCAAACGATAGTAAACAGTTAAAATTTTTTATTATCATTTAAATAATTATGTTAATTATTTATTTATGATTATTATTATTATTACATCATCCTTATACTCTTAAGAGATAAATCTATAAACTACCAGTCCTAAGTCATTTGGACAATCTCTCTCCAAGAACCACTTAACAATCTTTAGAAGAACATTTTTCATAACTTATAACTACGAAAAAATCTATTTGAAATAGGATTGAACACTTTTGTAAGGAAAAGGTTTTCTCAGTTCTTCAGGTATGTGTTCATAGTTAAGAAATCATAAACTCCAACAAAATCAAATGAAGTTTCCCTTATTGTATTTCTAGCTTCTATGCATAACCACCATCCTCCCATAACTTATTCACTAAAACCAATGTACACATTTAAATCACCCCCAAAAAGCATTATTTCTTCTTTGGGACAAGATTTAGCGTTATCTTTCTCTTTCCAAAATTATGTATGATACTGAAGTTAACCCAAACCACAACGGAAACACAAATAGTACTTCTTAATTCCAAACATATTACAAATATGATATGGGAAAGTAAAAAATAGACGAAAAACAAACATGAAAACATAAATGATAAAAAGCGTCCGTTGGGGACAACAAGTACGGAGGCTAATGAACGGTGGTTGATGGCTGTGGAAAGAGGGATGAGGGTATAGGGAGGTGGTTGGAGGAATGGGTAGTCACTGGAACATCAACATAGTTTGGGGCGGTAGTCAAAACAGCAACCGGCTGCACTTTGGGGCTGCTGCAAAGCAAGACAACAACAAAGTAAAGGCGATCGTACTGCGACAGTGAAGGTGGAGGGTTGGGACAATGAGGGCAGCGAGGACGTGCGAGGATAAGGCGATGGGGGTGGCTGGAACTACAGAAAATAGTAGATCCTTGTTGTTATGGGTGGTGGAAGCAAGGATAGAGATGGTAACGATGTCGAACCACAGCTGGAGAGGTGCAGGAATGTCAACGAAGGCCGGATTGGCGGTTGTTGTGAAGGCCAAAGAGGTGGGGTTGCTGTGGAAGTAGGATAGCAGCCGGGAGGATGGATGGAGAAATAAATATCTCGGTGGGGTCGAACTACAGCAGAAGCACCACCCGAACCCATGGAGACGATCACCACCACAAACAAGGGACAGTTAGAGCACTATCTTGACGTCAGATACAACCCTCTAGAGAAAAAATAATTAGATAAAACTGAATTCAAATTTCATAAAACAGCCCTTTACCCTAGACACAAGAACTTCTATTTATAAAAGACATGAATCAACTTAAGGAAACATTATAATAGGAAAGGAATAATATCAAATTTTAGGATTTCGACATGACTTTAAAATAAGGAAGGAAATAACATCAGATACAAGATTTAATGCAAACGTTTTAAAAATAGAAAGAGAATGAAATCAGATTTCGGTTTTTAGGAAAGGTTATAGAATTAGGAAAGGTTTAGGGAGGCAAGGAAAGAGAGAAAAATGAAAGACAAGGAGGGGAGGAAAAGGAAATGAAATGAAGTAGGAGGGGGTGGTGGGGCACTCCTCCAAGGGGACTGGCCGGTCCAGTTGGGCTGAACCTGCACCCGATCGCCCCCCCATGAACCCCGCGACAGCCTCCCGGTTTAGGAACTTCAACCTCAACTGTCAAAGCTTCTAGCACCTTGTGGCACGCCGTCGAGTCCTATGGTACGTCGTACAACTAGATGTTGTTCGTTCCAAAGATCATTCTGAAAGAAGATATATCCGTACACCTTTGGCACGACCTAGCTGGAACAGTAGGTAGGCGAGTATCCCCATTAATCAGGTATCAAGTCATCCCAGTTGTAGCCTGCTCCTTCCAATCCTCAAAGGATGCAACTGATAAGCTAGTATGTGAGGAGAAATCCACTCTAGGTTGAAATCTGTGGCAGACTATGCTACTTTCATTAGCTCCTCCTTATAAGAGATCTCTTTCCGACAGATAGGACCTGTAACCCATTGCAGAATTTTTGTCCCCCATCAAACTCCTTGGGGCCACTACAAAGTTGGGGATCTCTCCCTTCTGAACATCTGACAAGTTGTCCCATGCTGACCTTAAAATAACATTTGAATAACTTCATGTAATTTTCTCGACATGAAATACAATGGACTCATTTCTGACATGTTGGACATCCCTCCTTTGAGAAAACTCCAGAGGGGGTCTCTACATCTTAAATAATTGCACCTCGCTTATTTGGGGTGGACCTATATCTGATGTCGACTCTTTAAACTCATAATCTTTGTAGACATCCAAGATAATTCCTGCTAATGTTCCTCTCACCATCTGCAACATGCTAGTTCGAGGCACAATAATATCATGCACCGCTGGGCTACCTATTACTTCAGAGTCGCTACTTTCTAGAGTAACGACTGTTATCTCAGCTGGAATCTCTATCTCGGGTCAGCTAGATTTAGCGGCGCCTCGTTGGTTGAAAAATGAGAATCTTCTCTAAAGTATGTATTTTCTTCTTGATCACCGTTCATCTTTTCAACTGGCAGTTGGTACTCGCTTATGTCTTCATCGCCTTCAGTGTTTGCGGTATCTTTTCCAAACTTTTTCATGACATCCTGCCCGGTGAAGTAGATCACTCCCTTAATTGTGTATTTTGCTTCCAAATGGCTAAATCTATAGCACTTGCAACATTTTCTAGCTGTGACGGACTTGCGAATTGGTTTTGCTGGATAGTAGCAAGGAGGGTCACTTGATGTTGCGGTCTCTCTACTTCGGAAGTTAGAGTTTACAATTTTTGGCAGTAGTAAGCTGGTAGAAATTGGCGTTGTGTTCCCGCTTCATCTTCATATCTTCTTGTTTCCCTCTTCGACTCTCCCGATCACAATCAAGAGTAACCTTTCATTGAATTTTGTCCTCAATATCCATGATCCGCCACTGAAATCGGCGAATCTCTCATTATATCTCCTCCCGGGTAGGCTCAGACATGCATCTCATTAGTGGCAAGTCTAAGGTTTAGGAATAAGAAAAGAAAATCTTGGGTGGGGTTAAGGTTAGGGTTAGGGTTAGGGTTAGGGTTTGGGTTGATCGGATGCTAGGAAACAACAGGATGAAATTTGGTTTGGGCTAGCTCTGATACCTAATGATACCGAAGCTATTCCAAACGACAACGTAAACACATATTATTTCTGAATTCCAAACATAATACAAATACGATACGGGAAAGCAGGAAATAGAAAACAAACAAACATGACAACATAAACAGTAAAAGGCATCCGTGGGGGATGACGAGGACGGAGGTTGCTGGACGGTGGTTGGTGGCTGAGGAAAGAGGGTTGCAGCCACAAAGAGGTGGCAGGAGCGACGGGCAGCCTTTGCAATAGCAACACAACTTCGTGTGACACTCAAAACAGCAGTTGGTTGCTGTTTGGGGCTGCTGGACAGCAAGAAAAAATCAAAGTGAAGGCGTTGCGTGCTGCAATAGCGAAGGTGAAGGGCTAGGATAGTGAGGACAGTGAGGACGAGGGAGGATAAGGCGATGAAGGGCGGCTGGAACTGCAGAAAACAGTAGATCCTTGTTGTTCTGGGAGGTGGCAGCAAGTGTGACGACGGTAACGACGTCGAACCGCAACTGGAGAGGTGCAGGAATGCCAACGAAGGCTGGATTGGAGGCTGAGGTGAAGGCCAGAGAGATGGGGCTGTTGTGGAAGAAGTAGGACAGCAACCGGAAGGATGAACACAGAGAGAAATATCTAGGCGGGGTGTCGGAGCACCACCCAGACCTGTGGAGATGATCACCACCTTAGACATGGGATAGCCAGAGCACTGCCTTGACGTAGGATAAAACCATCAAGAGGAAAAATACCCAGACAAAGTTGAATTCAAATTTCATAAAACAGCCCCTTATCCTAGACACAAGAACTCCTATTTATAATAAACTTGACTCAAATTTAGGAAACATTAAAATAGGAAAGGAATAAAATCAAATTTCAGAATTTAGGCAAGATTTTCAAAATAGGGAGGGAAATAAAATCATATTTCAGATTTAATGCCAAGGTTTTTAAAATTAGAAGGAGAATAAGGGTCTGTTTGGGGCAGCTTAAAAGTGTGTCGGCGTTTTGAAAACGACACCTTAATGTTTGTTTCTCGCATTTCAGTAGCGTTTCAGAAAACAGTGTTCTCTATTTTGTATTACACGCGGACCGCGGGTATATCCCCGCGATCCGCGTTCAGGCTCAAAGCATTTACGGAGCTACCCTCGCAAAAAAGTTCGATCCCTAACCTTTCTTCAAACTCTTGGTGTCGATCCTCCCTCTGAAGTCGCTCCGCGGGTAAGGATTCTCTTCTCCTCACTCTGCTCCTCCCTCCTCTCCCCCATTTCGCCGAAAGGCTTCTTGATTTTGAACGATCCATGTGTTCTTTGTGGTGAATCTGGAAGCGTTTGGTGGCTAACGAGTGACATTGGACAAAAATGTAGATCCAATGTTCTCCTCGCTCCGCTCCTCCCTCTTCTCCTCTCTTCTCCTCCCTCCTCTCCCCCATTCTCTCCCCAACTCGACGAGAAATCTGACGATCCTTCTGTTGAAATTTTTGGTGAATGTGGGTTGTTTTTTGGCTAAAAACTTAGATCCAGTTGTTGGAAGATGAGTATTTATAGTGAAAATGTAGATCCACTTTTTTTTCTGAAATATATGAAGATTCGAGATTGTGATTTCACAATTTGCAATGGTTCTCCCTCTCTATCTCCCTCTGTTATCTTTCTGGAATTGTGGGTTTGTATTTCGTATGCTTGACCTCTGATTTTAACGCATTACGAACTTTTGTGAATCATCGAGAATGATTATTTGGCTATATGCAAGATCTATATGCTTACTTTAGAGAAACATTTGCTTACTTTAGAGAAACATATGCAAGATCTATATGCAGTCTTTGCCAACCTTGTATGTAGTATGTAATTATGCAAGAGCTATTTGACTCTCATATGGAAAGAACTATATGCTCTCTTCATACCGGCATGGATCACATTAGAGAACGACATGAATCACTAGTTCATTTCTGTTATTGTGTCATTTTAGTATGCTTTCCATGTCCACATTTGTGTTCAAATCTCATTTGGAAATTAGTAAATATGTAATTTTGAATATGGGAATATATTTTAAATTAGAGTTCAATCAAGACCATACCCAAATGGTTAAATTTTTTTTGCAAATTTTGTTCATGCGTATTTATTTTGCTCATTTTAGAGAATTACACAAGTTTTTTTGCTCATTTTAGAGAATTACACAAGTTTGAAAGCTAATTTAAAGTTTTATTCTATATACGATTTTTCTCTTGCATACCATTAATTTCATGCTAGCTCGTTTATCTCACAGTTAAAACGAGTAAATCTAAAGAATCTGAATCATCGGTCATGTGGGATAAAGAGACCACCCTGACATTTTGTGATCTCTGTGTGAGGGAATTCGAGTTGGGTAATAGGTTGACCACCTATTTTAATAAAAAAAGTTTATCTAGAACAGGAGCAGAGTGGTCATTTATCCAGAATAAGCTGTTTTCCAAACATAAACCAAACAACCAACCAGCTTATTCGGATCAGCCGCTCATCAACATATTATCAGGATAAACTGCATAATAGCAGAAGCTAGATAAGTTGCAGCTGTCCCAAACAGACCCTAAAATTAAATTTTTGTTTTAGGAAAGATTATAGAATTAGGAAAGGTTTAGGAGGCAATTAAGGAAGAAAGAAAAAAGAAAAGGAAAATAAGTAATAGGGGCGGTGGGGCCCCCCTTGAAGGGGACCGACCTGTCCAGCTGGGCCAGACCTGCGTCCGCTCGACCCCCTCCATGAGCCCCGCATCAATATTTATTTAACTATTTTCTAATAATAATTAAGCAACAAAAACACAAACCACATTCATAATGACATCATTGATAGTTGTTTAAATAGGAATCATCCTATCACTCCATATTCACCTCAAAAATTTCATCTTTCAACTCTCTATCTACTAACATCCTACTATTGTTAACATTTCCTACATACTATACCTTATGACATTCTCTAATGTTTTTGAATTTTCTCATTGCCATTTAGTTTCTTGAAACAAAACTATATTATAATTCTTCTGATCATTGCATCCATCATTTTTTTTCCCATAACCTTCAAAATCCCTAAATCCATATAATAAATCCATTCTTAGATTTATACCTACTAAACCATTACTTACTTTTAGCCATAATCTGGTTAATTTACGATGTGTCACTTAAAAGTAATGCCCTAGCCTATTCTTGCACATTTTACACCACAATCGGGTTAAAATATGGCACAACTTTTCACGATAACACCCAGACTTCTTGACAAGTCATACAAAGTACAACATGCATGAAGTAGTCAAAGAATAAACAAGATAAAAGAGAACAATGTTTAGTCCGTGAATATAATTTACCTTAAGAAATATGTGATATTGAATGTTCTTTTATTTAACAAAAAATGAAATCAAATATGAAATGTATCACAAGCTGCAATTTGAATATCCTAAGAGTATGAGACATATACACTTTGGCCAAAGCAAAACAATTTAATGAAAAGTTGAATAAGATGAATATTCTGACCGAACCTGAATGGCCAAAAATCCTATTCATAATCTAACAAGCAAATGAGAGAAAAATAACAGCCATTAGTACTCGCATAGTCGGCATCCATAACTACGCTCAAACAATTTATGTTGCATAAACTCTAACTAGTCCTCTGTACAACTGTATACTTACGGTACTTGCATCGCCACTCAAGAACAACCTCATGCGGTTGACTGACTTGTCACCGTTCTTGAACAAAAATGGAGAGCCATTCTCTATAACTTCCTTTATATATTTTTTGGTAAGAAGCCTGCAAACATCAACAGGTGAAGAATTTGAGAGAATTCAAACAGAGCAATATATCTTTTTATAAGCAGGGATAGAACGTATACATCGTAACCATAAAACAGCAAGAAGAACAAAAGTATTATGTCACCTCAATATATCAGGTCGTTCCCTCGCAAAATCTAAGCAAGCCTCGGCAGGCCTCAAAAACTCTTCAGGTAAATGATTACCCGTCAACGCGAAATCATCTTGATCACCGGGAGTAACTTCACGCTGCGAGTAACCCTTAGCTAAGAGCTGGTCTGCCAGCTTCGACCACTCAGGCCATGAATACGAATCCTTGAAGCCAGCATACGAAGTCACCGTCTCGCTGCACCCTTCTTTAGCAACTGACTGAGTGTGGACTTGCTCTGCCGCTCTAATCGAAAACCCAAACTTTGAAGAGGGCACCGCGCAGAGGAGGCGGCCACGAGAGGCGGCCGTGAAAGAAAGGGCCTCGAGCGGCAGGCGGGAGTGGCGGGCGAAGTGGATAGCAGCTGAGGGACGGAGGGAGAATGGGGTGGAGAGGATCATGAGAAGCTTGAAACTGCTGGGCATCGATGACGGAGTGGCACCTAGCAGAAGGCAATCTAAAGCCCTAGTTTTTTCAAACGGTACATGATGGTTTGGGGATTTTGTGGTTGGGAGGGATATTGGGAGGAAGGAGACTTATCTTGAGATGCTGAATTAGTGCATCCCAATGTCCCCCCGCCCCCGTATCATAGTATATATATATATTTAGGCTTATGGTTTCTATGATTATTTGGTGGAGACAGTGTCAATCACTTACTCTCAAGAAGTCTTTTTAGTAAGAGTCATATCCACTACTAGTATTCTATCAAGGCCTCCTCATGGGCATGCTTTTAAGGGGTTGTGAGAGGAGATGTTGTTGGCTAAGTAACCTCATACTCTTTTTTATTATTGGCCTTTTATTAATGTTATTTCTTGGGCTTGCCTTATAGGATTTTATAAGAAGCAATTCTATTTATGTAAATATTTATCTTCAAAATACATGCAATTTCTCTAAGAATTTTCAATGATAAGCCCAACTCTTTTAGACTTAGTTTAGTAATAAGGTATTTTTAAAAACATAATTATGGTGACATTCCTTATTCAATAACTCTAATAAATTTTTTTCATGATTCTTCTCATCATTTAAATTATGAGGTTTTCAATTTAATTATTTTTTTGTAAGTAATAACCTAGTTGACCTTGGTGCACCAAATATTTAATTTCTTTTTTCTATGTTATTAAATATAACTATTGCATGTCCTTTGTTATAGTGAAATTGATAGTTTTAGGATTGGTCTCCATCATATTGATTTTTTTGTGGCTGTATCCACTTGAGGTGTTTAGAAATTTCAATATCTATTAGAATACTAGTCATTGAAGTATATAATGGGTTATAGTTAGATATATCATGTCGGTTTTGATGAGAATGAAAGCATTGATTTTTTTGAATTTTTTCGCTTTCTTTTTTGAGAGGTTTTTCCAACACGTATAGATGTACTTCTATACTTTCCTTATTATTTTTGAACTTATTTTTTATGTGTATTGATGGCTTCACCGATGAGATTTATAATTCTACACGGTGGATGGGATCAACGTATGTGTGGATTGTATCTCAATTTAGCGATGAGTAGGAAGATTCGTGATAGAGGTTGACACGAGGTAAATTATTTCATTACATTATATTCCATGTTAATATTATGCTCGAGAAAGGTATTTTGTTTATGATGTGTGGGATACAGTGTTTATGCCACTTCGGCAAGGAAAAAAAATGTAAATTTAGGTGCAAAAAGGATGAAAATTAGGTTTTTAGACAAGAAACCAAGAATTTTGTGCATGCACTTGCGTGCAAGCAAGCACAAATGTGCTTGTGAGCCAACATTCGCCTCCAACTCCCGCTTGCATGCATGTGCTCACAACCGAGCCCCAAATCTCTGCAATCGTCCGCAACTGAGCTCCACTCCTCTGTAATTGTGCAACCTAGTGCCCCACGTGCCCTTCAACACCAGTCATGCACACATGCCTGTAACATACTCACCTACACGCGTGTTTGTACACCCACATCGTAATTTGTGCTCTCGCGTGCACACGAGTGCACCCCAAATTTTTTATCTTGTATTTTAATAGATTTGGAGAGCTTTAAGACTATTTTGGACCTCTAATGCAATACCTAAGTATATAAACTTATTTGTATCATTATAGAAGCACTTTTGGCCTTAAGGGTTGAGCCTTTAAGGTTTAGAAAAGTTTTGGAGCTCTAGAAGTTTCTTCCTTTGGTTTGATTGAAAGAGATTGTTTTTTTTCCTTTTTCTTTCTATTTCCAAGTTTTTTTGAGAGGTTTGATGATGTTGTAAGGAGAGGCGAGTGCATATGTATGAGAGGAGATTTTTGATAGCTTGTAGTCTTCAGAGAAGAGTATGTTGTATTAATAAAGACAGATTGACTTTAGGTGAGAGTTCTTGACCTCTTTTATTGCAATCTTTATTATTATTCTTGAACTAAAAGTTTTTTGCTTTTCTTTTTTCATGCATTGTGATTGATTTCTTTTATATCTTAATATTGGCACATCCAAATTATCTCTTCATTTCACCATATCTTAGAGTGGAGAGAAAGATAAAGGAAATTACTCAGACTTCATGAGAAAGATACAACAAAACACAAATTTCATATATAAAATAAAGTTCACACAACAATAATAAATAAACAACACTTATGTGAAACTCTTTCTCAAAACAAATCCCTTGTAGCATATCTTAGGAAATGTAGGAAGAAGAATCTCTCTCTTCTCTCCCTCTCTAACACTCTTAGAAATGAATTCACACTTAAACTCACCAATGGTGTGGAATAGCGTGGAAAGAGGTTGAAGGTTGCAGAGTGAATGAATGTCAAAGGGGGCAAAGAGCAAGCAGAAGAGTGCGAAGAGGTCCTTTTCTGATCAATTTCTGGTCTAAATAAAGCCTAAGGTTGGTTTTCCAATAGGTGCATCCAAAAACTATTCAAAAAGCATTCAAATTAGTTGAATCTTCTAGAAATAGGGTCTACCTGACACCGGTGCCTTCTCTGTCAAACGGCGTCGTCGACACTGAACAATTCTTCAAAAATTTATTTTGACTCCAAATTCCATCATTTTGCTCCAAGTCCTAAAAAACAACAATTTGCAATAAAACAAGAAAAATACTTTCTTTTAAAGTGCAATGTCATAAAAAATGAGTATAAAATATGAGTCTAAAAATGCATATATTGTTGGGGTATCAAAATCCCTCAAACTTAAATGTTAATTGTCCTCAAGTAACTCCATTACTACATAGAAATATGACTCATGACAAAAATTTTAATTTCTAGATTTCTATATTTTAGTCCACTAAATACAATAGCATAACTTAAGAAAAAAATAAAATAACTACAGTTAATACTAAAGGTATAAGAATATCTAGCAGTCAAGTCTATGATTTTTTATTCTCTATTTTTTTCAAGGAAAATTACAAATTATTCATATTAAAACTACTCCTCACATCTTTTTCTTTCCTTTATTTTTCTTTTCTTTTTTTCTCTTTTTCAGGATCATTTTCAATCCTTTTTTTTCTTTTTTTTATATGTGAGAATTATTATATCTGGATAGCCTTTAATGATTTTGAACTTCATTATCTTCATCCAATAGTTAAAAAATTTTCACATTCCTTCACTTAATAAATTTATATTAGCTTTAAAGATTTTTTATAAAGTTTTATTCTTTTCTTTTTACATGAATCTCTAAGATTTTAATACTTTAAAAATACAAATTCCTTTACTTACAATAAAAAAACATAGTCTTATTCTCTCTTACAAAATATCTTAATATCTAAAATTAACCTTTATTATTGAAAATTTTTACTCTTTATTACATATTTAGAAACACAAATATAGTTATCTAAAGTTACCCTCTAATGACAAAGATCATGTTAAATTTTAAAATATTTTGAAAATATAGCTAATTGAGGACAACTAAAATTAAGTTTCTTTTCTTTAAAACGGAATTTTTCTTTCCCACCAAATTTAAATTTTTAGAAGATGTAGCATGAAAAACTAAAAAAATAAAGGGTGAAAGAAAACATTTAATACATAAAGGAAAGGCTTACCTGTTGTAGGTTCTGATATTGAAATTTAACTCTGAAATATTGCAGGTGCTAATATGAAAAGCTACAAGATTTAAAACATTAAAAAACACATAATACATAAAAAATTGTTGAGAAAGAGTTAACTACAAATACATTCAACAAAGTACTAAAATTTAATAACTTCCGATGTAAAAATAGTTCCACAAATCTATTGTTCATAACACAACATAACAGTTAAAATAAAGTATCACAATCTAAAAACAAGCAGTCTCAACAATAAAGTACAAACAAACATAAACTAAATAAAAATCTAACTAAAATATCACCAATCTTCTTCTTCTTCTTCTACATCCAAATTTTGTTGTTGATATGGGGTAAGAACAGGGTGAGTAGGAAACTGAACTGAGTGATCACCCCTCATGTATCTGACCATCGCATCATCATAAGCAGCATCATATTCGAGCTTTTGTCTAGTCAAATCATCATTATGTGCATTTATGACCTCTATATTTTCTATTCTACTTCACATTCTTAAGATATATCCATGTTGGATCATTATCTGCTCCATAAGTTCTTGAATAGTAGGGGTACTAGAAGTAGTGGTACTTGAAGTAGAAGGAATATTCCTGGTCCTACTTCTAGATCTCCATCCGACATGAGATTCATAAGTCTTAATATTGGCAGGACCAATAGGTTTTACAGGTTCAATCCTCTCTTCATCCATTCTAAATTCAACTCCTAACTATTCACATAGAGAGAAGATCAGGGCAGGGTGTGTCAAACCACCAGTAGTCTCTCCCAAAGCAATAGAACGACTATTTCTATAAATAATAAAGCCTACATCTATCCTTCCCATCCACCGGATACAAAAGTTCAAGATGGCTCTACTTTTTGTAAACTCATATGTAGTGTTTTTAGGCACATTTTTATACTTATTTTTGAGATATCACACTTTCATGAAAGATACTTTTGGGTTTTTCTTTCAAGTACAAGTAAAAAGGTGAAAAGTGCTTAAATGAGTGAAAAAAGATCAAATTTGAAGCAAAAATGTGAAAAATGTACAAAAGTTTTTGGCGCCTAACAGCCAGATCCGACACTTAAGGGCTGGGTAAACAGAGAATGTCACGTCTAAGCACCAGAGGCCCCGCACTTAAGTGCCAGTGGTGTTTATTGGATGAGTAAATTCAATTTTTGCAAATTTTGAAGAGGCTCTTGAGGCACCTATTGGCTTAATAAGTGGTTAAAACCACCATGGACGAAAATTATTGTGAAAGGATGCATCTTTTGGGGAAATACATCGAATCAAGACACGTTTGTAAGAGTTACGAAGATACCTTTTGGAGAATTATAAAAGAAGGAAGATTGGGACTTTTAAAGAGGTACTGAAAGTACTGGGAAAGTTTTGAAAGTTAAAAAATTAGGGAGTTAGTTGGAGAGACTTTCAAGCGCACATATTTATCATTTTTTTATTCTAGTTTTATATTGAGAGTGTTGTAAGAGAGAAGAGATTCAAAGGAAATTCAAGAGTTTGGTGGAGGACTTGAGATAAGTTTTTAACTTTTGTTTTAGATTACTTTTGGTTTTAATTGAGACTTGTTGTTGGTTTGACAATAATTTCTACTTTTAAACTAAAGTGTGGTTTTATTTTCTCCATGGATTTTGTGTAGTTTTCTTTATCTTTCTTCTTAAAATGATAAGTAATTAAGTGTTGGGTGGAAGTTGTGGAGAGTATTGATCTTTAATGTTGGAAGAAGTTGTGATGATTTAAATCCATGTACTTCATTTACTTCTTGATTTAGCTAATCCAGATGTTAAAATTTGTTGTGAGAACATGTAAGAACCGGGATGGTATTGTATCAGTCAACAATTAGAAATAATCACATGAGGTTGTATGAATGAGAATGTAGTTTATATGATTGAGTGCAAATAAATAGGAAAATATTCATTGAAGGGTGTAGAGTTAGAGGATTTTAAAGTGACAGGTTAAAGCCTCCAACTTAGTTTATTATTTTAGTTTTTAATATGAGATGTTAGCCCCAGGTGAAGGGAATCGAGGGAACTCTAGAGTGAGAGCTAGTATCTTCCCAGCCTAGCCGGTTGTCGGCACTATTTTTGGTTTGGGAGAGTTGCCCGTTTGAAGCTGGCGGTTACCGAAATCAAAATCTCGTCGCCCGCTTTGGAAGGACATTTTAATGTCTAGAAAAATATGAAATCAAACTGACCCCATATTTTTCATAGTTTAAATGAATGTGTTGTACCTCAAACACTGTATCTATCCCGAAGGATAAACACAAGGCTTGAGAATGAGGCTTGCTCAAATAAATTGAGAAATGTATGATGTCCGTTTGTTCTATGAAACTATTTTATTTGTCAAAAATTTCCCCTATTTAATATGAAGATTTAAATAGGGTTTATATTAAGCTGGGTTCGAAGAAGTTTCCTATAAGGATAAGCCTCTATAGTTAATTACATCTTAAATGACCAAAGCCACCTAAGAAAACTTTTGATAAAAATTAAGAAATATTATAGAGAAAGAAATTTCACATTTTTCTGTTTTTTTTTT
>NEWO01000060.1:659768-688195 GCA_003013225.1 Phalaenopsis aphrodite | reverse complement strand
GTTCCCTAAGATAGAGGCAATAACATGTTAAAATTTCAAGTCATGGTGAAATGTCTACATGCATGGAGAATCAAAAGACTCAAAATAGTATTTAATTAATTAAAAATAAAACATGTATCAGATGGATTTCAAATTATTTCCACATTATTCTTCTCGGTTCACTGAGCAAGAGATTATTTTTATTTTATTTTTATGGTTTTTCGTACACCAAGATATGAATTTTTGAAGTTAGGGAGCATTTTCTGAATAATTTAAATCTCTATTTCTCTATTTAAACGCACGGCGCCATGTCAACCTATGGCGGCTCCTAAGCTCCACGTGGTGAGCTTCTATTTGACATCGCCATCCACCTCAGCGGTTACTAGGCTAGCGGTTCGCGTAAGGAAGCACTGTCCAGCTTGATGATGAGATAAACGCGTGATCGGACGACTCTCCATCATTATCCCTAATGGCCTAGCCCGAGAACCGTCCATCTTAAGGACTTGATACCTCCCTCATTTCTCAACCAAATTGATTGAAATTTTTTTAAATGCTCATTTAGACTAGAGGAACATATCCATATGATTAAGATGCCATGAAATTAAGCCTAATCAAATGACGAATCAAAATAGGCTCGGAAGGAGGAGGAGTTCAATACCTTTGCTCTGAGAAGGGAAGCTTTGATCAGAAGTGCTATGCACATTTTTTGGGGTCTAAGGAGGTTAGGGATTGAGACTCTTGCTATGGTGAAAGGTCTAGGCATGAATTCGACCAAGCTCGATTTCAGGTGTTGGTCTAGAGCTATAGGGTCTCTCTGGAAGGGGGATTTGATGGGGCTTCGCCTTCTTTCACTGTAGAGAAGGTGTGGGTAAGTTTAATTTGAGTTTGGTGGACTGTGGAGGTGGATTGAGCTCTATCCTGGTTATAGGCAGAAGTTTGAGCTCAAAATTGAGCTTCGACAATGGGAATCAGTGAGGGAAATGGTTGGCTTCAGCTGAGGAGGTCTCAAAGAGTCTCTATGAGCAATTTGGAGGGCTCTCTCAAAGAAAATTTCAACTCTACCTCCATGGTCATGAATGGAAGCTTCTATAAAAATTGGTTTAAGGGTGGCTGTCATGGCCAATTAGGGGGTGCAATGTGATGCTTAGGTGGAGGGCAGAGAGGCTATAACATTTGATTTGGATGAGGTGGCCTCTAGGTTTGAAAGGGGTTTGATTCCATGGGGGTGGCTCAAAGTTTTGGTGTTTTCCGGCCACTAGGCCGGCTGGCCAGGCCAGGGGAGGTGGCTAGGTGGTCAGGTGAGCCAGGGGAATATGTCAAAGGAATTAAATGAGTTGAGGTTTAGTTTTGACAAAAATATCCAAGGCTTAAGCAAATATGGAATAAAAGTCCATTGATTTAAGGGTCCTTTGGTCCATGACATAGCTTAGGTAGTTTTATGGGGTTATATTGGTCACTAGGGTCCAACTAATGGTTGTGGAGTCATTAATTTGGTGACTTTGGGGTGGTTAGGCTAATTTTAGTGCATGGGTCCAATGTGGGTTCAAATGACCAAAACTTGTGTTTGGGCTAAGCTAGCTATGTCAATTGACCCAATTGATTGATGCATTTGATGTAGATGATTGTAATGAACATTTTTGGTGAAGGATTGAAAGGATTTTGAGTTCAATTGGGGGGTCAATGTGGAGGATTTTGGAGAGTTGGTCATTTTGGGCATGGTGGGCTAAACTTTGGTCTAGATTGGACTAGCCTTGGGCTAAGTCCAAATTGATTGTTGAGAATGGTCAATAAGAATTCCATGAAGAGTTTTCAACATGAACTGGGTGTCAATTTTGGGGCTAAAGCATTTAATTTGGTGAAATTTTGAGGCATAGCAAATTTGGGGCAAAATTTGGGGCTTATGGACTTAAGTCAAAATTAAATAAAATTGAGGCTTCACCAAGGCTAATTGAATGTCAAGTTTGATTTTTAGAAATTTTATGAAGAGTTTTCAACATGAATTATGGAAAATTAAGTGGGCTATGAGTTTAATTGTGTGAGATTTGGTCATGTGGCCAAAATCGGGGCTTTTGATTTTGATCAAAATTGGGCAGAAAGAATGGGCCAATTGAGCTTGGATTTGGTTTATATTAGTTATATGAATGGTGAATTTGAGATTAAAATTGAAATTGTGGGAAATGGGGACCAATTTGATGGACATTTGAGGTGGATTTGGGGAGATTGGGCCTTTAAAGGCACTTTTAGGGGTTTTGGTCAAAATGGTCAAAATGGCCAAATTAGGTCATATGGTAGTTGAGAAAAATGAAATTGAGAATATTTGGAGTATTTTGGGAATTTTTGAGATTTTTTGAAATTTTTGAAATTTTGGGCTGAAGGATATTTTGTTAATTTGGCAATTTTTGGTGATTTTAGGTAATTGGGGTATTTTCAAAAGGTTTGAAATGACTTTTGAACAAATTTGGATATTTTGGGAGAATTTGGGAATTTTGGCCAAATTTAGGGTATCAAGGGTATCTAAGTAATTTGGGGGAGTTTAGGGGCAAAAGACTAAGTTGGGCATTTTATTAGAGTTGGGGTGCCAACCACCATAAATAAGCCATGGACTAATGGGAAACCCATTTTGGGTCCTCTATGTACTGGTCTTAGCTAAACCAAAGCCTAGGGATAGTGGGTTTAGGGGACCATCTACATTAATATCCCAAGAGATTAACGAATTAGAGTCAAGAAAGATTTGAGTTTGCATTTGTGAGTGATTGTGAGTGAGGTGATTGCTGGTGAGTGCCTTAGCTCTAGACCAACACCCAGGGCCAACCCTAAGGTCCAACAGCCCTATAGGAACTCTTCTTGAGCTCCCCCATAGTGACCCCACCTACTAAGTGCTAGAGTATAGAACCAATATGTAGAACTTCAAGTTGAGTAAAGAGGAGTTTAGAATTTCTAATGGTGAGGGTTCCTTTTCTATTTTTCTAGGAATAGTCAACAGAAAGTCTTATGGCTAGACCTTAGGCTACTAAAAAGAAAAACTAGACCTCAACCAAAAATGAGGTCAATAAATGGACCCCCAATAGGTGTGTTGTGCTGGGCAAAGTACACTGCACGGTGTTGACCAACGATATCAACAAAACCAATACAAATTTTTAAGTCAAGAGACATAGAAGGAGTGTAGAATTATGTCTGTTATTTGATTCCTGCTGGGGAATATAGCAGGTGAATATTTGATCAAAGTTAAGCAATAGGGACTCTCGCTGGGGATTGGAGAGTGGATTTTGAGTTATGAGATTTAAAGAATTTATAGAAGATGGGAATCAATGTGTAAGTGCTAACCCTGAGATAGGATTTGAAATTCAGGTATTAATTTTAGAAGAGAGTTGAGAGTTGAGGACCAATCATGAAAAGAAAGGAATCAGAAGTTTGAGACTGATCCTAGGATAAGGATTAGAAGTTAAGACTCAATCACAAGAGAGAGAGTCGGAAGGTAGGGACCGACCTTAAAAGGGTGAATCAGAAATTAGGGATTGATTCAAAAGTGAGAATTCAAAAGTAAGGATCAATCTTAGAAGAGAGCGTCAGAAGGTAAAAATTGACCTCAAAAGGGTGAATCAGAAATTAGTGACTGATTCAAAAATGAGAATTGAAAGGTAAGGATCAATCTAAAAAAGAGAGCATCAGAAGTTAAGGACTGACCTCGAAAGTGGTGAATCAGAAGTTAAGGACTGATTATAAAATGAGACTTGAAAGGTAGGGATCAATCTCAAAAGGGAGCATCAGAAGGTAAGGACCGACATCAAAAGTAGTGAATCAGAAATTAGGGACTGACTCAAAGATGAGAATTGAAAGGTAAGGATCAATCTCAAAAGAGAACATCAGAAGGTAAGGACCGACCGTAAAAGGGTGAATCAGAAATTAGAGACTGATTTGAAAATGAGAATTGAAAGGTAAGGATCAATCTTAAAAGATAGCATCAGAAGGTAAGGACCGACCTCAAAAGGGTGAATAAAAAGTTAGGGACTGATTCAAAAACAAGAATTGAAAGGTAAGGATCAATCTCAAAAGAGAGCGTTGGAAGGTAAGGACCGACCTCAAATGTAGCGAATCAGAAGTTAAGAACTGATTTAAAAATGAGAATTGAAAGGTAGGGATCAATCTCAAAAGGGAGCGTCGGAAGGTAAGGACCAACCTCAAAAGTAGTGAATCAGAAGTTAAGGACTAATTTGAAAATGAGAATTGAAAGGTAGTGATCAATCTCAAATGAGAGCATCGAAAGGTAAGGACCGACCATAAAAGGGTGGATCAGAAATTAGGGACTATTCGAAAATGAGAATTGAAAGGAAAGGATCAATCTCAAAAGAGAGCTTTAGAAGGTAAGGACTGACATCAAAAGTAGTGAATCAGAAATTAGGGACTGATTCAAAAATGAGAATTGAAATGGTATTAAACCCAAAGATATGTGCATGTGAAAAGGCTGACATTGTTGAAGAAGACATGTAGAATTTTTGTGGGACATTGTGCACAATGTGAAATTCCGTGGGGATGTGAAGAGAATTAGTGCATACAAAGACAGTTGTATTGCGCGATCAAAGAGTAAGGGACTCTGAAATCGAGAGAATCCACTCAACAGATTTATTTTCTTTTCTTATTGTTTTTATCACATTTAATTTTTTCAAAATATATTTTCAAAATTAGATTTTAGTTGGTTAAAATTTTTTTTAAAAGAGAGTTGTTTTGTTGTTTATTGGTTATTTTTGTTTAAATTTTATTACCGTTAAAAAAATTTGTTTGTCATTTTGTTCTTTGTTCGTTGTAATTTTGAACAAACGTGTAGTTCATGGCCTCCATCCATCACACAAAAGACAATTGACAAAAAGACACTTCTGAATGAAACTTCATTAATCTGTTCCAGCAAAATGTTACAGATCAAGTGTAGGCCAACACCTCAAAAAGTATAATATGCAAAATGCATCAAAGTACATCCAAACTATCTCATGCAAAGTACACATTATAGACTGAGCATCTCTGGTACATATCACATTGCTGTAATGTAGTAAAGTAGAAAGGATTCCTCTGAATGTATGTTCCTGCTGTGACGAGCTCCTAATCGAGCTGACCTTCTAAGCCACGCTTCATGACAAGAGTTCCCTTCGCATGTGCTCAGAGGTGCAACCCTCTCATAGCTCGTAAGGTAGTAGTTCCTCCAGTTTTGGATCTGTTTGAAATCTGTGCGACATCCTGTTGTCGTCCATCTGTCGGAAGGTTATAGATACCCTATGGTGTCTTACTCCTGGAATGCAATGTTTGACAACATCTGCACCGTTGCCTTTAAGAGAAGGCACTGAGCCAACTGGTAGGGGAATCTTCATAGAGCCTCTGAACACACAAGGGCCGACGATGTCAATTTCTTTCCCAAATAAGATGTTGTTTATACTCATGAATGAAACCATACAAAAACGTCTCACGAAGTCATGGTGGTCTATATGTGCAGGAATGCAATCACCCTCGTCATAGATGTTGATAATACAACTATTTGGAATGCAGGTAGCAGGCAAAATACTCCATCTGGCCATTCTTTTGATCATCTACTTTATCATTGGCGGTAGTGAATCTACTTGATCGTGTTTGAGGATCCCAGGCGGATTCCCCTGTCTGTCATTTGTGAAGTTGTAACAACAACCACACTAGATAGTAATCCTCCCTTTTCCTTGCATCCATTTCCTCGACTTAGAATAGGTCCTTTCCATAAGTAAACCTGCTTGATCTCTGTCCCTTGGGTCAAAAATGCAGTCAAGAATACTCTATTCGTCAGTCTCTAAGAAGACTCTGATGTACATTTTTAATTCCTCCAACATGTTGATGAATTTTCTCTATACTTCTTCATAGAAATCGAAGTCTCTTTTATTTACTTTGCTCATTTTATAATATTCCACTGTACTAGGAGTCGGCAGTTGTCGCAAGTATTCCCTCATTTGAACATCAGCGGGAACCCAAGCTGGTGCTGTCTCTGGCTCTAACGGAATGTATGATTCTGCGTCTGACAGGATGTTTGGCTCTGTATCCCTCAGAACATACGACTTTGCATCCATTGGGACATATGGCTCTACCTCTATCAGTTAATTAGCGGTATGAGATCCATCATCGGTAGATGCATATTCCTCTAATGTGCTGTAGTACTGTAGGTGGAGGACGTTGCAGTCTGAGCACTCCACAAATGCCACCGAAGCTGACGCTCGTGCAAGTATTTCGACATTGCAGGTAGGGCAAGCCGTACACATAACATCTAAAGCTGGTAGTATCTTTGGCTTTGTAACAAACTCAGGCTCCTCATCTGTAGTGGGCTGGCAGAGGAGGTCTCTTTCATGCCCTGATCATATATGTGTCCCTCAGGAATAAAAGCGAGCAAGTTGTCTGCCTATTTTTGACGTCTCTTCTCTTCTCATAAGAAAGCTCTCTGTTTATGTCGGATGGCGTTTCTTCGTTGTGTTCTTTGCAGTGGAGCAAATGGTATCCTTTCATTATCAACAGCGACTGGGCCCCCAGTCGGCGTAGATATCATGGATGGTAAACGGCTGGGCCCCACCATCGGGTCCTGTTGTACCATCAAGTTCTTTCCTTTCAGTGATGCACTGTCTTTGGTGGCCACACAAAATAGTGAGGACAACCCTTCCTTTTCCTGTCAACTGACGAAATTCATTAAAGGCCCCTCATAATCTATGCCAACTTGGTTAAATTCCATGTCGAAATCTATAATGCCACGCTGCGGTGTTATTTCTTTATTTAGTGCGAGATTCTAGCCATCTTTGAAGGCTAAGATCAGCCTCTGGCCTGACATTTCTCTGCAGACGATAGGAAAAATGTCAGTGGGCTGAAACTTAGTGTGAACAAGAAAAAAACAAAGTATTTATTAAAGCAAATTTTTGTTCATTTTAGTGAAGAGATTGTTTATTTATGTGTAAATTTTGTTTAAATTAGTGGCATATTAAGTTTGAAAAGAAAAAAAATTCAGGTGTGTAATTTTCAAAAAACTATTTTTTTTATTATGTTGAGGTTAATTTTGTTACAAAAATTTTGGACCCGGTCACAGACTTTTGGCCATATAAATAACCCAAAAATAATCAAAATTTCAAATCAAGTAAAGGCAAGCAATGTCAAGTTGCGTAGTATATCTTCAGACATCATTTGTTGATTGATAGCATGGGTCTTTCACCACGGAAGTCCACTAACTGGTAGGCTCCTCCTCAATAGACCTTTTCAATGACAAATGGTCCCTCCCAAGTTGGCTTGAATTTTCCACCTATCTTGCGGCGTGTAAGAATAGGCCTTTTGAGCACAAGTACGAGGTCACCAACTTTAAATGTCCTTGGGCGGACCAATTTGTCATGAGCTTGTACCATCTTTGTCTGATGAAGTTCCAGATGTTATTGTGCAAGTCATTTTCCTTCCAAACTTTCTAGTTCCTCGAGTTTGAGCTTTGCACTTTCTTCTGTTATGAGTTGGTTGGCGACATCGACTTTGAGAGATGACATCTGAATTTTTAATCTTTGTCAGACCTATTATGTTCGTGCCCCAAGACTTGAACGACCATGAAGCAATGGTTGGGTGTAACACATTTGGAGGTTGGTGCAAGACCACCCAATGCACTTGGCATTAGTGACATTTACTGGCTGCATCCATGCAGTCGGACATCATTGCTGACCAATAATATTTGAGTTTCTTGATCTTCATTTTCATTTTTGGCACTGCCTGGTGAGCGCCACACAATCCGGCATGTACTTTTTTGACAATTTTTTTGTGCCTCGGCTTTGCTTAGGCATCGTAGCCACATCTAGTCGAATGATCTTCTGTAGAGGACATCACCAACCAAGGCGTATGAAATTTCCCTTTATGTAATGTGATGTGCCTCAAACTTGTCTTCCAACAGCTTTCCAGTATGCAAATATTTTATTAATGGCTTGGGCCAATCTTTGTTGATATCTGCAATCGCATTTATTACTTCTTCTTTTTTGAGCTTGTGTAGAGTTTTGAGGTTAATTCGAGATAAAACTTATCTTCCTTGTACTATGATTTCGATGGAATCCTCCGGGGGACATGCCAATTCCTTAACAAGTTTTGCTAGAGCATCGCATGGGCATTATCTCCCCTAAGAATCTGGTAGAAAGTCACGTAGGGAATCTGCTCCAGTAGCTTCATCGTGTATCGATGATATTCTGCTAGTCTTGGTTTCAGAATTTTGTATTGTCCAGCGACTTGCTGGATGACGAGTTGAGAGTCACCGTAGATGACAATGTTTTTTATATCCACTGAGATTTCCAACTCCAATCCGGTGATTAAGGCTTCATATTCTGCTTCGTTGTTGGTGCACAAGTCTATCAGGTGGTATGAGAACCTCAACATACCCTTATCTAGAGTGATAAAGATCAAACCAATTTCTACTTTGCCTGGTATAACTATGCCTAATCCTTTGTCATTTCTGGTTGATGAAGCTTCGTTGAAGTACATTTCCCAGTGTTTAGCGCTGGAGAATTTCATTTGTAGTATTTTCTCGTCTGGTAACACGTCGTTGAGAGGGGAACCAGCTGGCAGTGCGTGTGCAGCGAGATAGTCTGCTAGAATCTTTCCCTTGATAGCACAGAGGGGAACAAAAGTTATATTAAATTGCAATAAGATCATCGACCATCTTGCTAGACGTCCGGAGAGTGTTGGTCGAGTCATCAAATATTAAAATGAGTTAACTTTTGAAATTAGGGTAATCTTATGATGGAGCATGTAATGTCTAAAATTTTGGGCGGCGAAAATTAACGTCAGACAATGCTTCTCAAAAGGTGGATACCTTACTTCCGTTGGTATTAGAAAATGACTAAAGTAGTAGAGTGCATTTTCGTTACTCTCATTGTTGATTTGGGCTAGGAGGGCTCTGAGAGAGTCATCTAAGGTCGCGGTATAAAGTATTAAAGGTTTCCCTGAGATAGGGGCTACCAAAACAGAAGGTGTCATTAAATATTATTTAACATCCTCGAAAGTGCGCTGACATTTCTCTTCCTAAATGAATTTGGCGTCCTTTTTAATTAATGTCGAGAAGGGCTGACACCTACCTGAGAGATTAGAAATAAAGTGTCTCAGATATGCCAACTTCCCCTGGAAGGAATTTAGTTGTTTTAAGGTTTTAGGAGGAGTCATTTCCAAAATAGCTTTAATCTTATCTGGGTTGATCTCAATTCCCCGATGGAGGAAAATGAATTTTAGAAACTTCCCAGAGGTAACACTAAAGGCACACTTTAAGGGATTCATTTTAAGTTCATATCGTCATAACCGTTCGAACACGATCCTCAAATCACACAAATGATCTATTTTTCATTTGCTTTTGATGACCAAATCATCCAAGTAGCATTCCACTAGATTGTGAATGAGGTTGTAAAAAATCTTTGTCATTGCTTTTTGATATGTTGCTCCAGCGTTCTTCAACCCAAATGGCATCACTATGTAGCAGAAAATTCCTAAGTGTTTTGAAGGCTGTAAGTGTTGCATCCTCGAAAGCCATCTTGATTTGGTTGTATCCCGACGATCTGTCCATGAAAGCGAAAATTTCCTATGTTGAAGCGATATCCACCATCATTTATGGTATTGGTAATGAAAATTTATCTCTTGCACATGCTTTGTTCAAATCCCTGAAGTCAAATAAACATGAAATTGTCCATTTTTCTTCTTGATTGGAACAATGTTAGCTAACCATGTGGGGTATTTCTCTTCTCTTACAAAGTTAGTGTCTATTAATTTTTTCACCTCGGCAATTACTTGTTGCTCTCTTTTGAGGCACATCCTTCTGTGAGCTTATTTTAATAGGGTTATATTCTTATCCACCCCGAGTTTATGAACTGGAACCTCAGCTGACAGTCCTGACATTTCATCATAACTCTATGTGAAGCAATCTTTGAATTATGTTAACAATTTGCTCAACCATAGAGATTCTTCATCGTTAAGTAGAGAACTTATAAATGTAGGTCGGGGTTGCTCTTCAGTCCCGAGGTTGATTTCTTTTTCAACTCATCAACAGTTGACTTGATTTCCTCCGCAAATTTCTGGCAGAGCATCTTCGATCAGCTGATCAGTAGAGTCATCCTCTATATCAAGGCAATCCTCTTCTCATTCACTAGCAACAACCATACAAAATTCTGAATTATTGACTGATCCGACTGTATCAAATCCGAGAACCTCTTTTGAGTTGGGCGTTTGACATTTAACATCTATAATTTTTTAAAAAGTTGAAATTTATTTTTTGTCATTTGTTTTGGCAAATGCCTCTGCTGAATTAACTTTTGTACGCAAAGCAAAAAATAACCAAAAGGCAATTCCATTAATTCACTAGGCTCATCATCCAAATTTACATGATTTTCAAGATTAGTAGAGGTAGAAGCATGATAAAACTTGATCAGCTTTGAACCAGCGCTAGGGACTTCCTTGACCTCTAAACTCTCGAACTTTTGAGGGAGAATCGGAGTAAGGGTCATGGTGTTCACATAGTGGTTTATTTGATCGTACATCATTTCATATTTGCTTTGCTCTGTATCTTTAAGGATATCTTGTATTGAGGTTTCTTCTATTTTGTCATCATTATTTCATTTTGGGAAATGTCTTCATCACCAATGTTGATGGCCGGTCTAGTCCGTTTAACGATTAAGTTGGTTCTTCCTCGTCCACGTCCCCGGCCTCGACCTCGGGTGTGCGAACCAAAAGAACCTCCACCAACTTATTGTAAGAGAGTAGTGGAAGATCGCCAAAGCGGAGTTGAATGACTCTGCCATTATACTTCTTTTGGACCTTTAATTTTGTTTGTTGCAATTTCGCGAGAGAAGACAATTTTCTTTAGAGGTGCCTAGTAGGCAACATCTTCATGAATGTCAACTTCATGAACTGAAAACATTTGTAAATCTCCTTTGATGCAATGTTCTTGTCATTCTTTGTAGTAATTGATGCAGTAGTGTAGAGATGATGGAACCATGTTGTGTTCATGAATCCACTGTAGACCATGTAGAGTGTTGAAAGAGATCTCAACGTCGATGATATGAAACTTGGTGGTTGTTACTAGTTCTCCAATATTCATAAATAATGTTATCGATCCAAGGGATCTTTCTCCCTTTTGGTTGAATCCTCTTAACTTCATTTTATGATCTTTCTCCCTTTTGGTTGAATCCTCTTAACTTCATTTTATCGGCTATAAGCTCTTGAGCTTCGATGTCCAAATAGCCCAATGTTCGTAGACTCATCAAGTTGAGTGATGCTCCATGATCAACTAAAACTCTGGACAATACAAATCTACAGATGTTAACAGAGATGTAGAGTGGTCGGCGGTACCAAGCAGCAAATCTTCATCTGTGAAGGTCACCCCTGGTTGTTCTTTCAACGAGTAAACTTCATTTGAGGATGTGCTGTCCAATTGAGCTAAGCAAATCTCTGGGTCGAACAACGCTGTAACCAGAGACTCTCTCATCTTCTTTGATAGGATTAGAGTGTCATAGATGCTTAATCAGGTTGGTAACTTCCTAAGATGAGCTAGCATGTTGTAATCCACTTTATGTGGTCCTCCAATTTTCACTTGGTTGTGTGGTTCTTCCACTGGTGGAGGTAGAGGTAATTCTTCTCGAGTTACTATTTGTTTTCATTTATCCACTGTAGCTGTTCTTGGGGGTAACACTTTCCCACTCCTTAAGTTTATTTCTGTAATTTCTTCTTCTTGTGATACTTATGCTAAATTTTTTGGTGTTTCTTCTTTGTCGGAAAGATCTAGGTTGATGGAAAGCGGTGTACCATGATGCTTGAGAATTCGTTCCACACTTTCAATGTTGTCGTAGCCGTTGTCATTGATGTCTTCTTTGGTCTTATTAGCGAGTTTGTCAGACTCAATTACGATTTGAGGATTATTTCGGGATTCGAGAGTAAAGTTAGATTGGTCATAATCGATTATGTCATTACTATAAATAGTTCAAACATAGACGAAATCATGATCATTATATTTATAAGACCCCGGAGGAGCAAAGATATAATCATACAAAGTCAGGGGTTCGAGGATTTTCTCTCCCAAATCTGAGACAACCAATCTAGCAGAGACAACCCCTATCCTACCCTTTGTGCTATTAATCTTTGTGGTAGTGTTCTTCTTCTTCTTTCTCTTTAACGATGACGAATCTTGTGGTGATATCTTCATCTCAGGCTTGACAGGTTAAAGACTCTAATCAGAAGCTTGCTTTGATGCATTCTGGATTTGATTTAAAATTTTCTTGGATGATTTGCTCCAAACTTCACTCCATCCATCTTTTCCAATGTATGTGGAAGATTGTTTCAATGAATTCTAGATTTAATTCAGGACCCTCTTGAGTTTGTCCCAAGTCGTACTGCATCCATCTTCTCTAGTATATGGATCAATCGAAGAGATTGGTTCTGCCGAAATCATATTTATAGAACCTTTCTCAGGTTCTTTCAAATATTCTTTCAAGATCATTATATTCCCTTCTTTGAGATTTTTCTCGAGCCAATCCTTAAAGATGAAACATTCTTCTATAGTGTGTCCCAGCAATCGGTGATACGGACAACAATTTGGTTCATTCTTTTTATTGACTTCTTCTGGTTTTTTTGGCTCTGATAATCTAAACTCAGGATTTTTCATCAGACTTCTGAACATTTTGGATACAACTTCAACTTTAAAAGAATATACCATTTTATGTCGTTCTGTCCGAGATATTTTTTTATTCCCTGTTCGAGGTGATCCTTCTTGAGGTGGTCATTGGCTAGACTGGCTATTCTTTTTCTGAGCCTGCTGCGATGAAGACTGACGAGGATTTTTTGCATATATCTTCATTGGTTGTTTTCCATTGTCGACAGTTGCTAATGTTCCTAATTTCTTTTCAAACACTCTGGTTGCCTTGGACTTCTCATGTGAATCCATATGTTTGAGTTCTTCTTGAAGACAGATGGCTTTACTGAGTAGCTTCTCAAAGGATTTGATGGTGAGTCCCTTGAGCATGAAAGCTACTGGACCATGAATGCTTTTGAATAAAATCTCAATTGCATGATGTTCTTGTAGCTGAGGTTCACACTTCATGCTAAGGTTTCTCCACCTCAAAATGTAGTCCACCAAAGTCTCGTTGGGCTTTTGCTTTTCCATTATGAGCTCTCCTGTAGAGACATGAAGTTGAGCTCCGACAAACCTTTTCACAAATAATTGCTCCAACTCGGCAAATGTCTTTACTAATCCATTGAGTAAATCAACATACCAAACAAAGGCAATCGCTGACAAGCTGCTGACGAACTGTTGGAAGAGTAGAGCTTCACTATTCCTTGTGTTGCCACAACTGGCTCGAAAGTGTGCTATATGATCTCTGAGATTTCCAGTCTCATCAAATATCTTGAAGTTTGGGGCCACGAAACCTTTAGGGAAGGGTACGACATCGAATTCCTCCGGATAAGGTCTACCCTTATGAATCAACGCACCGCCCTTATATTGGGTTAAGGCCTCCCAAACTTGTTTGACCATTTGCTTAAATTTATTCTCTGGCATGGTGCCCGATGGAGAATCCTTCTTTTGTTGCTCATCTCTGTTTGCCGAGGCAACTTCTCTTCTTTCATATGTTATGTGTATTATCTCCAGTTGGTTGATATCTGGAGAAGCTAGTTGCGGTGCTTGTGATTGCCCTTGAATGGTGGCCATGACGGTCATGGCAGCGACCATCTCTTCCATCATTTTCTCCAGTTGGTTGACTTGCTCATCCCTTAGAAGAATAGCCCTACAAAGCTCATCTACAGCGTTCTCTTTGACGAGAGGTCTAGCCTCGCACGTATGTAACAACTCTGGTTTCAATGAAATGGACATCCATGACATCTTCTTCAAGGTAGTCATTATAGCCAAAATCTTCATCATTGTTGTCGATGGAAACTCCGTGTTTCCTAGCTAACTAGGAAATCTCAGCCCTGAGCTTTTCAACTTTTTCTTCGATCATTGATTCTTTGAATGTTCTAAGATTTGGAGGACCCTGCTGGACCTCCTCCTCTTGTTCTTCCATTTCACTGGCAATCACTGCGACGATGTCAGATACTTCGGACCCTGACTTCATTCCATGATCTTGCCTTGCAGGCTCACCGAACTATATTGGTACAGCGACCTTGGGTATCCATACATTTTTCTTTTACGGCGATGTCTCAAGCCGGGGTGTCCTATCAGAAACATCGTGATGTTGAGGAGAAGTATGCTCCCCATAGTGCAGACCAGCTATGGTACCAAGTAATTTCTTCATCTTTTCCTTTGAAATTTTAGGATTTTCTTTGTGGTGTGTGCTTAGTAGAATTCTTGGACCCAGTCTTGACTTAACTGGTCAACAACCTACGGTCCTGACGACGACAAACTCCATGGTGACTATGGTGGTATCAACTCTGCTCCCCAAGCGAAACCAGACAGAAATACGAGTAGGCAAGGCCTCAGTTAACTTTTGAGATTGTTTAGCAAATTTGACATCCTTTAAAATTTCTTTCTTCATGCGAGTGGATATTGCATGTCCCACTCCTTTAAGTAGTTCACTCACTAAACAACCTTCTTTGACTACTAACCTCTGAAAAACTGAACTGACTCGAGTGATAGGAGTATGCTTCTTTCTCTCCACACCCTGTCCATGAAGTGACGGTAATGCAGCAATGATTTTTTGGATACTTTCATACCGGTTGGTATCCATCAAAGGATGAAATCTACTTCCCCGCAGAAGTGGATATGCTTCAAGTAATTCTAGCTCCTCTTGGTGAGGCTTTTCCTTGACAGGTATTTCTTCAGGAGTCTGGGCTTTAGTGGCCCTCAAAACTCTCCTGCTAAGGTTTCTCATTTAGGTTTGAGTTAGTGGTGTAGTCTTTGAACCCGACTCGATTTTGAACACTGATGGCGGGATAGCTAATCCCTCAGTCAGATCATCAATGATCATTACTTCTTTCCCCTTAGCAGCAGCGGGGAAAGCAGGCTTGGTAGGTGCCACGATGACAATAGTCTTGGCTTTCTTGTAGGAAGGGAAGTCTTGAAGATAGTTCAGGTTGAACTCAACAAACAATTCCTGAACTTCTGGAGTGGTGACTTTCATCACAACGAATGACGCCTTGCCGAGGAGAACCTCGAGGTCTTCAAATCCGGCTCCGAACTCGATGGTGGGAGCAACAATGATGGCTTCATGGCTTGTTGGCAAGTTGCAGGAAAAGGTCAGCATTGGGTAGGCCATTGCAAAAGCTTTAAAATAAAAAGTTTTGGGGTTTGTTATATGGCCACAACCTTGTAACCTTTAGTGCATGCACTGAAAATTTATAGAGGTTGGTCTGTAGACTGAGTAAATTTTACATTGTGGGGATTTTAAAAATGTTTAGTAAAAAGATAATTTAAAAGTAGAAAATTTTAATAAATTTTAAGGCGTGCGCAGCACAACACAATTTGATTTAATTTGCAAAATAACCAATCAGACTTGGAAGGGAAATGTGAAGTGTTTAGGACCCAGTGCGGGATCCATTTAGCAACACACAATGCCTAGGTGAAACTAGTCCATCAACACACCTATTGGGGTCCTGACCCCACATGAAGATTTAAAGAGTCCTTAATGGTCTTCAAAACCCGTCTGTTCAAAGGTGATCGAACAGCCAGTCCTGAAGTCCAAAGAGTTGGCTGTACTTTCCCAAGACAGAAATGTGTAAAGTATATCAACGGAAAAAGGGTAATTTGGTCTAAGAGGGATATGGACACATTACCGATATATGAAGATAGTGCTTTCCTAATTTAAATGGAAAGAAAAACTTCTCCCCATTGGAGTTGCCAAAAGCTATCAACACTATGTTTTGTTTGGGGAAGTTGCCCGTTGGAAGCTGTCGGTCACCGAAATCAAAATCCCTTCGCCCGCTTCGGAAGGACATTTTAATGTCTAGAAAAATATGAAATCAAAATGACCCCATATTTTTCATAGTTTAAATGACAGAGTGTTGTACCACAAACCTTGTATCTATCCCGAAGGATAAACACAAGGCTTGAGAATGAGGCTTGCTCAAATAAACTGAGAAATGTATGACATCTGTTTGGTCTACAAAACCATTTAATTTTCGAATAATTTGTCTTATTTAATATGAAGATTTAAATAAGGTTTTTATTAAGTTGGGTTTGAAGAAGTTTCATATAAGGGTAAGCCTCTATAGCTAATTACATCTTAAATGACCAAAGCCACCTAAGAAAACTTTCGATAAAAATCGGGAAATATTATCTTCAAGGACTTCAAAAGGATAGGACTCTTCAACGAGATCAGATAGAGAGGTGTGAAATGAGATTGGCTCAAGTTTGGAGCATTTTGTTTTTGGACCAAAGGAGGAAGATCTAGGGGAAGTCATAGATTCAGAGGAAAACCTCGGTGACTTCCCGGTCTATCCTATGGTTTGATTTCAATTTTGAGAAGAAATATTTAGGTGTTTCATCCTGCCAATTTTATTTGATTAGGGCTTACATTTGTATGAAACGCTCAAACAAATATCCTGGAAGATGTGAGCATTTTTAAGTCGCGACGAACGACAACCTCGGAATCTTAAGACGAGTTAGGACTTATATTGTACAACAGAGCTGTACGAAGGTCTAAAGATGAGGTGGGGATTTATGTTGTATAAGCAGGCAACCTCAAAATCCTATAGCTTGGTTGTTTAATTCTAAGGAAAGAATGATTTAGCTGGGGAAGATATGTTTTACTGTTGAAGATGGTCGTGCTGCCCACCATGCTAGCTCCAAGCTCCTTGTCGCATCGAATTTAAGTTTTCTAGGACTTTAAGTTATGGTGTCAAATCAGGTGGCCCTATGGTTGAAGTTCTTTAAATTTTATGGGGGATGTTAAAGTTAATTAGAGCGACACCGGTTAGGATCTTATGGTTCCCTCGTTTTGGCACCGCTATTTTCTATTGGATTCACTTAGTCCAGATGAATTTACTAAACTCAACTTAATGAGTTCCATAATTTCATTTAGACCGTAGGAAACCTCGTTAGCAACCGTAGGTTACCTCCTCTGAGGGATTCCCGATCATCCAATAGAGATGTCTTAATTTAGTTGTAGTTGTTGTTTTTGTGATGTTTATGATTAAATTTTGAGTTGATTTACATTTTGAATATTGTGGGGTTGAATTTTATCTTGGTTGATTTTAGTTTTAGTTTTGGTTTTGGTTTTGTGGCTATCCTAATAGTTTTAGTTGTCATGCAGGGTGACATTGTTGTTTAGCATGCAGATTTGTATTAACATCAAAAGTACAGTATGAAAGTACAAGAAATACGACGTTGTAAACTGTAAAATCGTACCTGACAAGTCTTCTCGTTCCACCACATGAAACCCAAAATGCATGTCAGGGCATTTTATGAAGAAGGAAACTAAAGTTTTGGCAACCTACCTAATCCTAGTTCATATCTTGGTAGGTCTCTATTAGTTTGATTAAGGATGATTTTTATTAAGCAAAACATATTAAGTTTAGTAGACCTCCGAGGTATCCAACATGTCTAGAGGAAAAAGCAAGCCCATGCTTACCTCTTACTACCTGGTGAAAAGTATCAAGCTCATTTGCTTAATAACCCATCCTATAAATACCTTTAATGCTCAGTGAACAATGATGTTTCAATTATCCCTAAGAGTAGGGTAGTTATCATTTGTGATTTAATTTGTAAATTATGTGGGAGAAAAACCTTAAAGAGGCAAGTTAGTGCTATCAAAGACATTTAGCCAACTTTAATTTGGGCTTGTAGTGTTTTAAAGATGTTCAATTTTAATTATGTTCACTTTTCTAATCCTTATATAACAAAATTTGATTTAGCTTATGTCACTACTAAGCCCTTAAGGTTTTGGTGGATGTCTTAGTTATCTTTGAAAGAGATTAAAATTTTAAGTGATGATGATTCATTTTTTAAATTCATTTGAACATCAAATAGTGGTGTTAAATTGGTGAGTTATTAACACCCAAAACTATACCACTGAGTTTAGGATCATTTATTTGATTAGACTTCTGAATTTTAATAATTTAAGGAAACTACAAATTTATCTTTTAATTAACAAAAGTGAGATTGGTTTCTGCCAATTAATCCCCCTTTTGGTTTCAATCATCCAAATGAATTAGTTAAAATCAGAGGTTACTCTTTTCCCTCTTTGAATTAAGCCTAAATGTTAATTAAGGCTAAACTTCTAAAATTACACTTTTGCCTCTAAGGCTCTATCACTTCATAATTTATCAAATTTAATTCAAATGACTTTATCATTTTTATCTTAACTTACTCATGGGTCAATCAAGACATCAGAGGAGAAAATGTGATTTTTCAAAATTTAATTTAATTTACATATTTATTTTAATGCAAAAATATAATTTTTCAAAGAAAATTCCATAATTTGACTAAGGTATAATCCCTTGAAATTTTTAATGGAGGTAGACTTATTCTAGAGAAGCATTGGGACCAAATTTCATGATTTATTAAATTATATTTGAATTTTAAGAATTATTTTAAGTTCTGGAGTATATATTAATTATACAATATTTTAAGTGTTGAAAATTAAGTTTTATATTTTTATTAAATCTCTCTAATATCAAGGGATATAAAAAAACAAATTTCACATTTTTTTTATTTTTCTTTGAGTTTTTAGAATCTTTTAGTGAATATTCATTTTTAGCCTTTAAAAATTATTTTAAGCTTTAAAATTCAATATCTTCATTTAGAAAATTAGAAAAAGTATTTCAATTATTCTTAAGTTCTTAGAAAATAATTTAGAACATTTCTATGAATTTTGTAAGTTTTTTTATTGTTATCATTTTTTAATTATTTAAATATTAAAAATAGGCTTAAAATGGAATTTTTATTTTAATTTCAAATTTATTTTTAGAAAATTCTTTTGATCACAGAGAACTACAAAAACTAATTTTTATAATTTTTTGAGTTATATTTTAATTATTAAAAATCATTTTAGTATCAAATATGTCATTTAACTTGAAAAATCAATTTGAGTTATTAAAGAAGTCAAAATATTTTAAATTTTTATGGGGAGTTCTCGAAACTTTGAATCTTAGTGGAGATTTAAAATCAAGTCATTTAGATGTTTGTGTTACCCAAAATTAATTTTCTTTATGTTTTAGAGTTGGTAGAAATTATGTGCATTTTTAATGACTTAACCCATGAAATATTTTCCAAAGGGTTCCGTGGCCATAACGAACTTTAAAAAATTTTCTTGGAATTTTCTAAGCAATATGCTAATTATTATGATTAATTTATGTAAATAATAGACATAAACATGAAAAATATGGATCTCTTTCTAGAGATCTCCTCTAACTTTGAAAAAATCAGGGAACGTTCCCTAAGATAGAGGTAACAATATGCTTAAATTTCAAGTCATGGTGAAATGACTACATGCGTGGAGAATCAAAAGACTCAAAACAGTATTTAATTAATTTAAAAAAAAACATGCCTCAGATAGACTTCAAATTATTTTCACATTTTTCTCCTCTGTTCTCTAAGCAAGATCGTTATTTTTTTTATTTTTATGACTTTTCTATACAAAGATATGAATTTTTAAAGTTAGGGAGTATTTTTTGAATTATTTAAATCCCTATTTATCTATTTAATGCACGACGCCATGTCAACCTATAGCGGCTGCAAAGCTCCATGTAGCGCTCTCATATTTGATGCTGTCATCCACCTCAACAGTGATTAGGCCCACAATTCACGTAAGGAAGTGCTACCCGGCTTGATCTCATTTGTTGATGAGATAAACGTGCGATTAGACTGCTCTCCGTCATCGTCCCCAATGGCCTAGCCCAGAACCGTCCATCTTCAAGACTTGATATCTCCCTCATTTCTCAACTAAATTGAATTAATTTTTTCTTAAAATGCTCGTCGAGACTAGAGGAACATATCTATATGGTTAAGATGCCATGAAATTAAGCCTAATCAAATGGAGAATCAAAATAGGCTCGGGAGGAAGAGGAATTAAATACCTTTACTCTGAGAAGGGAAGCATTGATCAAAGGTGCTCGACACGTTTGTTGGGGTCCAAGGAGGCTAGGGATTAAGCCTCTTGTTGTGGTGAAAGGTCTAGGTATGAATTCAACCAAGCTTGATTTCAGGTGTTGGTCTAGAGCTATGCTAGGGTCTCTGTGGAGGGGGGATTTGATGGGGCTTCTCCTCTTTTCACTATGGTGAAGGTGTGGGTAAGTTTAATTTGAGTTTGGTGGACTGTGAAGGTTTATTGAGCTTTGTCTTGGGTTTAGGCAGAAGTTTGAGCACAACATTGAGCTCCATAGTGGGAATCAGTGGGGGAAGTGGTTGGCTTGAGCTGAGGAGGTCTCAAAGAGTCTCTGTGAGCAATTTGTAGGGCTCTCTTAGAGAAAATTTCAACTCTACCTGCATGGCCGTGGAGGGGAGCTTTTATAAAAATTGGTTTAAGAATGGCTGGCATGGCCAATTAGGGGGTGCAATGTGATGCTTAGGTGGACGATAAAGAGGCTCTAACATTTGATTTGGATGAGGTGGCCTCTAGGTTTGAAATAAGTTTGATTCCATGGGGGTGGCTCACAATTTTGGTGTTTTCTGGCCACTAGGCCAGCCGACCAGGTCAGGGGAGGTGGCTAGGTGGTCAGGTGAGCTAGGGGAATATGTTAAAGCAATTAAATGAGTTGAGGTTTAGTTTTAGCAAAAATATACAAGGCTTAAGCAAATATGGAATCAAAATCCTTTGATTTAGGGGACCTTTGGTCCATGGCTTAGCTTAGGTGGTTTTATGGGGTTTATCTTGGTCACTAGATTCCAACTAATGGCTATGGAGTCATTAATTTGATGACTTTGGAATGGTTAGGCTAATTTTAGTGCATGGGTCCAATGTGGGTTCAAATGACCAAAACTTGGGTTTGGGCTAGGTTAGCCATGTAAATTGACCCAATTGATTGATGCATTTGATGTAGATGATTGTAATGAACATTTTTGGTGAAGGATTGAAAGGACTTTGAGTTCAATTGGGGGGTCAATTTGGAGGGTTTTGGAGAGTTGGTCATTTTGGGCATGGTGAGCTAGACTTGGGTCTACATTGGGCTAGCCTTGGGCCAAGTCCAAATTGATTGTTGAGAATAGTTAATAGAAATTCCATGAAGAGTTTTCTACATGAATTGGGTGCCAATTTTGGGGCTAAAGCATTCAATTTGATGAAATTTGGAGGCATAGCTAATTTGGGGCAAAATTCAGGGCTTTTGGACTTAAGTCAAAATTAAATGAAATTGAGGCTTCACCAAGGCCAGTTGAAGGTAAAGTTTGATGTTTAGGAATGTTATGATGAGTTTTCAACATGAATTATGGCAAATTGAGTGAGCTATGAGTTTAATTGGGTGAGATTAGGTCATGTGGCCAAAATTGAGACTTTTGATTTGGATCAAAATTGAGCTCAAAGCATGGGCCAATTGAGCTTGGATTTGGTTTATATTGGTCATATGAAAGGTAAATTTGAGTTCAAAATTTAAATTGGTGGAAATGGGGACTAATTTGATGGACATTTGAGGTGGAATTGAGGAGATTGGGCCTTTAAAAGCAATTTTAGGGTTTTTTTTGGTCAAAATGGCCAATTTAGGTCACATGGTAGTTAAGAAAAGTGAAATTGAGAATATTTGGAGTATTTTGGGAATTTTTTTGGGATTTGTTGGAATTTTTAGAATTTTGGGCTAAGGAGAGGTATTTTGGTAATTTGACACTTTTTGGTGATTTTGGGTAATTTGGGTATTTCAAAAGGTTTGAAATGACTTTTGAACAAATTTTGATATTTTCGATAAATTTGGGAAATTTTGTCAAATTTAGGTCCCAAGGGTATCTAGGTAATTCGGGGGAGTTTAGGTGCAAAAAGCTAAGTTGGGCATTTTGGTAGAGTTGGGGTGCCAACCATCATAAATAAGCCATGGACCAATAGAAACCCCATTTTGGGTCCTCTATGTACTGGTCTTAGCTAAATCCAAGCCTAGGGCCAGTGGGTTTAGGGGACCATTTACATGAGTATCCCAAAAGATTAAGGGATTAGAGTCAATAAAATTTTGGGATTGCATTTGTGAGTGATTATGAGTGAGGTGATTGTTGATGAGTGCCTTAGCTCTAGACCAACACCCAGGGCCAACCCTAAGGTCCAACAGTCCTATAAGAACTCTTCTTGAGCTCCCACATAGTGACCCCACCTACTAAGTGCTAGAGGTTAGGACAAATATGTAGAACTTCAAGTTGAGTAAAGAGGAGTTTAGAATTTTTAATGGTGAGGGTTCCTTTTCTAGTTTTCTAGGAATAGTCAACAGGAAGTCCTACGGCTAGACCTTAAGCTACTAAAAAGGAAAACTAGACCTCAACCAAAAATGAGGTCAACACCAGATAAAGGTATGCTGAGGTTCTCATACCACCTGACAGAGCCATGTACAAACAACAAAGAAGAATATGAAGCCTTAATCACCAGATTAGAGTTGACAATCTTGATGGATATAACAGACATTGTCATCTATATTGACTCACAACTCGTCATCCAGCAAGTCGCCGGACAATACAAGATTTTGAAACCGAGATTAGCAAAATACCATCAGTACACGATGAAGTTACTGGAACAAATTCCTAGTGTAACTTTCTGCTGGATTCCTAGGGGAGATAATTCCCATGCTGGCGCTCTAGCAAAACTTGCAAAGTCCCCCGGAGGATTCCATTGACATTACAGTACAAGGAAGACAAGTTTTGTCTGGGATCGATCTCAAAACTCTACACAAGCAAGGAAAAGAAGAAGAAATAATAATTACGGTTGTAGATGTCAACGAAGATTAGCACAAGCCATTAATAGAATATTTGTATACTGGAAAGCTACCAGAGGATAAGTCTGAAGCACATCACATTACAAAAAGGGTTATGTCATACACTCTAGTAGGTGATGTCCTCTACAGTAGATCGTTCGATCAGATGTGGCTGCAATGTTTAAGCAAAATAGAAGCACTGAATATTATCAAAGAAGTACATGTCATATTGTGTGGCGATCACCAGTCAGGCCTGAAGATGAAACTGAAGATCAAAAGACTCAGATATTATTGGCCAACAATGATGTCCAACTGCATGGATATAGCCAGAAGATGTCACCAGTGCCAATGCATGGGGTGGTCTTACTCCAACCTTCGAATGTGCTACACCCAACCGTTGCCTCGTGGCTATTCGAGTGTTGGGGCACGGACATAATAGGTTTGATATACCCTCCATCCTCCAAAGGACACAGATTTATACTTGCTGCTACATATTATTTCTCCAAATGGGCAGAGTTAGTGCCGTTACAAGAGGTTACGACACAACATGTCCTTCAATTCTTCAAAAGCTAAATCGTTTACCGTTTCAGAGTACCGTGAAGAATAATTTTTGACAATGAGACACCCATTAAAAGTACCAAAATCAACAATTTTCTTAAACGACACGGGATAGATTTAAGATACTCTACAATTGACTATCCCAGAGCAAATGGTCTGGCCGAAGCCTTCAACAATGTTGGTACAAATTTTAAAGAAAACACTGGATGAAAATAAAAGAGATTGACACAATAAGTTACTAGAAGCTTTGTGGGCTTATCAGACAATGTTCAGGACTCCCGCTCAGTGCACACCCTACTTGCTCGTGTAGGGGTTTGAGGCCGTTCTACGAAGTTTAGATGCCATCTCTCAAAGTCGTTGTCGCCATCCAACTCACAATGGAAGAAAGTGAAAAATCAAACTTGAAGAATTAGGGAGTCTTGAGGGAAAATGACTTGAAGCAGAACAACATTTGGAACTTTATCAGGCAAATTTGGTACAAGATCATGACAAATTGGTCCGCCTAAGGACATTCAAAGTTGGTGACCTTGTCCTCGTGCTCAAAAGATCCATTCTTGCACACCACAAGATAGGTAAAAAATTCGAGCTGACTTGGGAGGGACCATTTGTTGTTAAGAAGGTCTACGCAGAAGGAGCCCACCAGTTAGTGGATTTCCGTGATGAGAGACCCATGCTGCCAATCAACGGATGATACTTAAAGACATACTATGCAACCTGACATTGCTTGACATTGCTTGATTTAAAATTTTGATTATTTTGGGGTTATCTATTTGGCCAAGCATCTGTGACCAATTCCAAAAATTTTGTAATAAGATTAACCTCAATTTAATGAAAATATTTTAAATTGCACATTTCAATTTTCTCTTTTTTAAACTTGATATTCTACTAAATTAAACGAAATACACACATAAAAAATGTTTTTCTCACCAAAATAAAACTAAAATTTTCTTTAATAAACACTTTATTCTGTTCTTGTTCACACTAAGTTTTAGTTCACTGATATTTTTACTATCATTTGTAGAGAAATGTCAGGTCAAAGGCTGATCTTTGTTTTTAAAGATGGCTGGAACCTTGCACTCAACAAAGAAAGGGCGTTGCAGGGCGGCACCATAGAATTCGACATGGACTTTAACCAAGTTGACATGGACTATAAGGGTCCTTTGATGGATGTGGTTAGCCGTCAGGAGAAAGAAAGGCTACCGTCACTGCTAAGGTTTGGAACCGGAAATAGTTCCTCACTGAAGAGAAAAAATGTGATAGTACAACAAGACCCAATGGAGGGGACCAGTCGCCTATCGTCCATGATAGCTACGCTGACCGGAAACCTAGTTGCTGTCGATAATGAAAGACTTCCATATACACCACTAGGGAGGACTCATCGCAGAAACGCTAGCCGCCAAAAACATAGTACTTTCCTATGCGAGGAGAGGAGACGTCAGAAAGAGGCAAAGAACTTGCTCACCCCTATCCTTGAAGGGGATATCTATGATATGGGCATCAGAGAGACCTCTTCCAGGCTGCCTACTACAGACAATTAGTCAGGATTTGTTAAAAAATTGGAAGCTCTACCAGCTTTTGATGTTCTTTATACGGGTTGGCCGACCTGCAATGTCAAAATACAAGGACGTACGTCAGCCACAGGTGCATTCATGGAGTGCCCAGACTGCAATGTCCTCCACCTTGAGCGCTACCGTACTTTAGAGGAATATGTATCCTCTGATGATGAATTTTAGACCGCTGATTACCCGATAGATGCAGAACCATATGTCCTGTTGGGTATAGAGCCATATATCCCGTCAGACGCAAAGTCATATATTCTACTACATACAGAGACAACATCGACTTGGATTTCCGTCAATGTTGAAATGAGGGAACATCCCCGACAACCACTAATCTGATTTTTTTTGTTGCGATAGATTGTGTAAAATTTAAATAAGTATAATCAATTAATATTCGGATTCTACACAAGTATATGTATCGTTATTAAGTAATAATGGACTTTCTATTTAAGCTCCAAATATTCATCTCACGGGGAAGGTTTAAATTGGAAATGATAAATTTGCTAGGAAATTCACAGAAAGTCAATTGAAATCACTGTAACTAATTTCAATTGTTGAGATGTAATAGAAATTAAATTTCTAAACTATTATAAAATAAAAAATGCAAAGTTTAAAATTGTAAATACTAATCTATTAACTATGTTTATGTAACGAAGATTTTTATCAGAAAAAAACATCCTTCCCACTACAATGAAGCTATAGTAAACTGAGATGAGATAAATGTTCATAATATGTATTGTGCCAAATATGAGCAATTTTAATTTTCTACCCTGATATGGTGCATAGAAAATCATTGGCTAATCTCAGTGTTTAGTCCCTAAATCCGTGGCTAGGCTAGGAGGATACCAGCTCCCACTCCAGAGCTCCCACTTCCCTTCACCTGAAGGATAGCTCTCGCTTCAGTTTTTAAACAATAAGACCGAATTGAAGATTTTAGTCTCTCACCCTAAAGGTTCTCCAATTCTACACCCAACAAACAATATTTTCGTATTTATTTGCACTTAATTCCATGAATGGTGTTCTCTTCCATGGAATCAAATGTGATCCTCACTCTGTTGTAGAACTCATACTCCATTTCTCGGATCACATGTTTCACAACACATTTTAACAATTCAATTGACCAGATCGAAAAGTAAATTAAGTTTTTAGTTGAAAAATCATCACAATTTATTTTATATTTTAATATTGGCACATCCATATTATCTCTTCATTTCACCATATCTCATAGTAGAGAGAAAGATAGAGGGAACTACTCAGATTTCATGAGAAAGAAATAACAAAACACAAATTTCATATATAAAAGAAAGTTCATACAATATTGATAAACAAACAATACTTATTTGAGAACTCTTTCTCAAAGCAAATCCATCGTAGCCTTTCCTTAGAGATGCAGGAAGAAGATATCTCTCACTTTTCCCCTTCTCCAACACTCTTACAGAAAGTTTCACATAAATCTCACCACAAAAACTCTAAATTATAAAAGCAAAATAAAAAATTGACTCCAATATGGCAGTGAATGGAATGACGTAGAGCGAAAAAATGAACGTAGAGGAGTTAAAAATATAGAGGAGCACTTTTTCTGATGAAATTCGACCCCAAATAGAGCCCAAGGTCGGTTCTCCAAGTGGTGCCTCCAAAAACTCTTCAAAAAATCATCCAAATACATCAAACCTTCTAGAAATGGGGTCTGCTCCATCTTTGGCACCGTCGACACTGGTCTGACACCGTCTGTGTTGAGTAAAAATCTTCAGCCTTAAGTTGTTTTGCGCCGTCGGCGTTGACCTCAGCGCTGCCGGTGTTGAGCATTTCTTCAAAAATGTAATTTTTACTCCAAATTTCATCCTCTTTGCTTTCCCTTTGCTTTAAGCCCTAAAAATCAACAACCTGCAAGAAAACATCAAAACACCTTCCATTAAAGTGCAATGTTACCAAAATTGAGTATAAAATATGGGCCTAAAATGCATATATTTTTGCTGTGTCAGCCAACGATCATCAGTAACGCAAAATACTACAAGATGAGCAAGGTAAACAAAAGGTACTTCAAATTCTATGAAGAAGTGCAAGGCAGGTTCATCAACATATTAGAAAAGGATTGGATCTATACACAAATGCCTTCTCTGAGAGCATGAAAAAAAAATTCTCGACTGCATTTTTGATTTGAGAGATATAGGTCAAGTAGGCCTGCTAATGGAAAGAACCTATTTTGAGCCAAGAAAGTGGATGTGAGGAAAGGGCATGATCACTATATAGTGCAGCTGTTGTTACAAATTTACTAATAATAGATAAGGAATCCTCCTAGGATTCTGGGACACAATCAGGTGGACCCACTACCTCCCATGATAAAATGGATGATCAAAAGAATGGTCCGATGGAGCATACTGCTGCTGACTGTAATCCTAATAGCTGTATTATCAACATATATAATGAAGGAGACTGCATACCTCTGCACATTGACCATCATGACTTTGTGAGGCCTCTCTGCACGGTCTCATTCATGAGCAAGAGCAACATCCTGTTTGGAAAAAAATAGATATTATCGACCCTGGTGAATTTAGAGGGTCCGTGGAAATTTTGCTACCTGTTGGTTCAGTTCTAGTTCTTAAAGGAAACGAAGCAGACGTTGCCAAACATTGCATTCCAGGGGTGCGACACCACAAGGTGTCTGTGACTTTCTGGAGGATGGATGACAATAGAACGCCATACGAATTCCGACCAGACCTAGAGCTTGAAGAACTACTGTTATACAAGCTATGGGAGGGTTGCACCTCTAAGCACATGCAAAGAGAACTCTTGTCATAGAGCGTGGTTTACAAGGTTAGCTTGATCAGGAGCTTGCCTCACCAGAGACATACACTCAAAGGATTCTTTTTTACCGCATTCTTATCGCAACAGACATGATATGCATTAGACATGCTCAGCCTACGATATGTACTTGACATGGGATGTTTTTGGATGTACTTTGATGCAGTCAACATAATTGTAATTTTTTAGGCTTTGGCCTACACTCAGTCTGTAACATTTATTGGAGCAGATTAATGAAATCTCTTTCAGAATTCTGTCTCTTTATTCAATTTCCCTTTTTGGTGTGATGGATAAAAGCCATGAACCATACACTGGTTCGAGATTACAATGAACAAAGAACAAAATAATAAAAATTGTATAATAAAATTCAAATAAAACACTCTTTTGAATTAATCAACTCACAAAAATTAAATTTTGGAAAACATATTTTAAAAATTAAACATGATAAAAATAACAAGAAAATAAAATAAATCTGTTGAGTTGATTCCGTCGACTTCGGGGTCTCTTACACTTTGCTCGCGCAACACGACCATCCTTGTCTGCACTAAATCTCAGAAAATTTCACATATCTTCCTCAATAATGTTAACCTTTCAACATAACACATATCTATGGGTTCAACACCACAAAATCTTTGGAACATTCAATTCTCATTTTTGGAATCAGTCCTTAACTTCTGATTCCATCCTTTTGTGATTAGTCCCTAACTTTCAATCCTCTTTTTGAGATTGATCCTT
>NEWO01000060.1:633136-647647 GCA_003013225.1 Phalaenopsis aphrodite | reverse complement strand
CTTAAGAATTTTGAATTATATATAAATTTCTTTAGTTGTTGATTCTTAATATTTGGTGGTTGAATATCACTTACAATATAATTTACTATATCTATATACCACGGTATATTCATTTCATCAATATTATATAATTGGTCATCAGAGAAATTTTCTAGAATTTCAGTTGCAAAATTAGTTAATATTTCATTTTCTAGTCTAGGAAAATGATCAGCTATTTGATTATCATTTTCATTTCTATCAACTACAATAAAATCAAACTCTTACAATAAAAGTATTCATCTAATTAATCTTGGTTTAGTATCCTTCTTTTGTATCAAGTATTTGATAGCAGAATGATTTGTATACACTATACATTTGGTTTTAATCAAGTAAGGTCTAAATTTATCAAAGGCATAGACAATAGCTAAAAGCTCTCTTTCAGTAGTAGTTGATACACGAAAAATATATGCATTTTTAGACCCATATTTTATACTTATTTTTGGTGATATTGCACTTTAATGTAAGGTATTTTTCATGTTTTCTTGTAGTTTGTTGAATTTTAGGACTTGGAGCAAAATGAAGCAAAGAGGATGAAATTTGGAGTCAAAATGAAGAAGTTGAAAATATGTTCAGCACTGACGACGCCAGTGTCGGTTCAGATCCTATTTCTAGAAGATTCGACGAATTTGGACGCTTTTTGAAGAATTTTTGGATGCACCTATTGGAGAACCAACTCTAAGCTCTATTTGGGGCTGAAATTGATCATAAAATTTGCTCCTTTTTTGATATTCCTCGCCTCAATTCAACTCTTACACACCATACTATTTTCCATCTTCATTCCACCACTATTTTAGAGTCTATTAGTTATTGTTTTTTTAAGAATTTAGAGTTTTTGTGTTTAGATTAAGTGTGAATTCTTCTCTAAGAGTATTGGAGAAGGAGAAAAGTGAGAGATTCCTTCTTCTTAAATTTCCTAAGAAAGGCTACAAGGGATTTGTTTTGAGAAAGAGTACCAGATAAGTGTTGTTTGTTTGTTAGTGTTGTATGAACTTTCTTTTATATATGAAATTTGTGTTTTATTGTATCTTTCTCATGAAGTATAAGTAGGTGTTTTTATCTTTCTCCTTACTCTAAGATATAGTGAAATGAAGAGATAATATGGATGTGCCAATGTTAAAATATAAAATAAATTGTGATGATTTTTCAAATCCGAACTTAATTTACTTTTTGATCTGACCAATTGAATTGTTAAAATTTGTTGTGAAACATATAATCCATGAAATAGAGTATGAGTTCTACAACAGAGTGAGGATCACATTTGATTTCATGAAAGAGAATTTCATTCATGGAATTAAGTGCAAATAAATAGGGACATATACATTGTTGGGTGTAGAATTGAAGATTTTAGGGTGACAGACTAAAATCCGCAATTTAGTCTTAGTGTTTAAAGAACTAAAGCGAGAGTTAGTCTTCAAGTGAAGGGAAGTGGGAGCTCTAGAGTGGGAGCCAATATCCTCCTAGCCTAGCTACAAATTTAGGGACTAAATCTGGGATTAGCCAATGATTTTCTATAATACTATATCAGGGTAGAGAATTGAAAATGCTCCTATTTGGCACAGTACATATTAAAACCATTTATCTCATCTTATTTTACCAAAATCTCATTGTAGTGAGAAAAATACTTTTTTACATCAGAAATCTTTATCACATAAACATAGTTACATAGTTTAATAATTTAATAGTTTAATATTTTAGTAGTTATTGTTTAAACTTTACACTTCAGTTTTGCTAGTAGTTAAATAATTGAGTTCTAATAATATCTCAACATTTGAAATTAGTGATAGTAATTTTGTTTTATTTTCTGTGAATTTCCTAGTTATTTATCATTTCAAATTTAAAAATTTCCCATGAGATCGATATTTGGGGCTTAAATAGAAAGTACTTTATTACTTGATAACGATACGTATACTTACGTAGAATCCCAACATAAATTGCTTAAATTTCTTATTCATAAATTATTCTATCCAGCTTTTGGCACCGTTGCATAGCGGAGTCAACTTTATATATTCTGCACAACTATATTCTCGGGATCAGTAGTGTAATTAATTTGAGCACTATTTAGAGTTTTACTAGCATAATATATTACTTTAGAAACTTTGTTATGCCTTTTTACTAAAATAACTCCAATAACATAATTACTAGCATCGCATATTATTTCAAATAGTTTCTCCCAATCAGGTGGAACTATTATAGGTGCAATGATTATTTTTTTTTTCAACAGTTCAAATGCTTTTATGCATTCCTCATTAAAATCAAATTTTGTATCTTTTTCTAAAAGTTGGCATAATGACTTAGTTATTTTTAAAAAAAATTTATATAACACCTATAGATACCAACATGTCTTAGAAAACTTCTTACCCCTCTAACTGTAATAGGAGATGGAAAAATTTCAATAATTTGAATTTTTGCAGGATCTACTTCTTACCCTTTTCAGAAATTTTATACTCAAGTACAATCTCTCTTGTAACCATAAATTGACATTTTTCCCAAATTTTTTTCTAAATTATTTAAACATAATTCAAATAAAGTCCCGAATATAGAGAAATAATCCATAAATACTTCTATTCCATGTTCAATGAAATTGCTAAAAATTGACATCATACATCTTTGAAATGTCGCAGGTGCATTGCATAGTCCAAAAGACATTCTACGAAAAGTAAATGTTCCTAAGGGCTTGTAAATGCTATTTTCTCTTGATCCTCAGGAGCAATTGGAATTTGATGATACCCGGTATATCGATCTGAAAAACATTAATATTTGTTTCCAGCAAATCTATCCAACATTTGGTCTTGAAAGGGTAAAGAAAAGTGATCTTTTTTGGTGGTCTTGTTTAATTTTCTATAGTCAATACAAATTTGCCAACCAATAACTTGTCTTATTGGAATTAATTCATTCTTCTCATTTACTTCAACTGTCACTCCTCCTTTCTTTGGAACACAGTGAATTGGACTCGCTGAAACACTATCTGAAATATGACATATAATTTCAGCATCTAACCATTTTAAGATTTCTTTTTTAATAACTTCTTTTATTATTGGGTTTAATCTCATTGAGGATCAACTTTAGGTTCGTATTGATTATCCAATAGAATTCTGTGCATACAAATTGAAAGACTAATTCCTTTAATATCTGCTAAAGTCCATCCAAAAGTCTTTTTATTTCTTTTCAATATTTCTATTAATTTTTGTTATTGAATTTCAGTTAACTCAGAAGATACTATAACAGGCAATGCAGATGTAAAAACACATATTTTTAGATGGGCAGGTAATACTTTTAATTCAAGTTCAGGTGATTTAATATTTGAAGGAATAAGATTTTTATTATCATTTTCCAACAAATCTAAAGTTTCAAATTTGTCCTGAATATAATCTAAATTTTCTTCTTTTATTTCATTCTCATTCCCACTAAATTATTCTTGCCTTAATTTTTCTTCAAACACTTTCTTAAATTGCTCATTACATAGATAATCAGTAACTTCCATCCTTAAATATTCATTATCTTTTTCTATTGCAGGATATTTTATAGCTTTTGCAATATTAAATGTTACATCTTGATCATTAACTCTCATTATTAATTCTCCTTTTTGCACATCTATCACAGCTCTCCCTATTACAAGAAATGGTCTCGCCAAAATAGTTGGACTCTATTTATTTTCCTTCATATCTAATACTATAAATTCTACAGGAAAAATAAATTTATCTACTTTTACTAATACATATTCTTTAACTCCTTTAGGATATGTGATTGATCGACCAATTAATTGAAGAGTTACAGTAATAAGGGAAATCTCTCATAAATCTAAACATTTAAAAATTGATAAAGACATAAGATTGATACTCGCTCCTAAATCACATAAGGCTTTTCCAAAAAAACTTTTGACCAATTGTACAAGGTATAGTAAAACTACCGGGATGTTTTAACTTTTCAGGAAGCTTTTTCTGAATAATAGCGCTACACTCTTCACTGAGTGCAACGGTCTCATGATCTGCAAACTTCCTTTTTTGTTTAGTATATTTTTCATAAATTTCACATAACTTGGCATTTCTTCCAAAGCTCAATGAAAGGAATGTTTATCGTTAACTTTTTAAGGATTTCCAAAAATTTAGTAAATTATTTGTCTATACTCTTTTGTTTTAATCATTGAGGAAACAATGGTAGTGGTTTTTCTAACGGAACTTGTATTGATTCATTTTCATTATGGTCACTTTCAATCTCTTCCTTCTCCTCATCAACTTCAGTTTCTTTTTGGATCCTAACTTTAATTCGCTCCTTATTTTGCTCTTTTAGATTAACTTCCACAATGCTTGGAAGATTTCCTGAAGGTCTGTTACTAAGTATAGTAGCAATATGTCCTAATTGATTTTCAATATTTCTAATAGTAGCCCCTTGATTTTTTGTTTGATTTCCCATATTCAACATTACTTCTTCCATCGTCAATTTCTTTTCCTTAACTTGTGGGTTAGGGTTAGAGTTAAATCTAGGACGATAATAAGATCGATAATTATGATTTCCTTGGTTGTTTAAATTTCCCGAGGGGTTCACCGAATTGTTATAATTATTCCAACTAAAATTAGGGTGATTTTTTCATCCAGGGTTGTAATAATTAGAGTAGGGATTGTTATTACGATTATTAATAGCATTCAAAGTTTCATAAGATGATTGAGATTCAATTATCTGTTCTAGCGAATTTTCTTCTAATATTGGTGGTATTTGAGAATAGTTCACTCCAATTTGATCAATCTTTTTTGATATATCAACAATTTGTGATGCTAAAATAGACATTGCATCAGAGTCATGAATACTAGCTGCTCTCTTAGGATTTATCAGTTCAGAGGGCCATTGAAAATTATTAGTAGCCATTTCTTCTATTAAAGAGTTTGTTTCATCAAAAGGTTTTGACATAAGTGATCCTGCTGCAATAACATCTATAATAAATCTAAGTGATCCTACTAATCCATTGTAAAAAGTTTGAGTTATTAACCAATATGGTAAAACATGTGTGGACATTTTATAAGGAGATCCTTAAATCTTTTCCAGGTTTCATGTAATGATTCGCGTTCAAACTCACAAAAAGATGTAATATCATTCCTAAGCCTAGCAATTTTTTAGGGTGGAAAATATTTAACCAAAAATTTTTGTGATAGTTCTCCTCAAGTTCTGATAGATCCATGTGCTAATGAATTTAACAAAGCTTTAGCTTTATCCCTTAATGAAAAAGGAAAAAGTCTAAGCCTAACAACATCATTAAACGCTCCATCTATTTAAAAGTAACACATATTTCAAGAAAACTAGCATGATGTAAGTAAGGATATTCAGTAGGTGTTCCTCTAAATTGATTATTTTGTACCATTTGGAAATAATCAGTTTAAGCTCAAATGAATTAGCAACAACATCAGAATTTTGAATAGTTAAATGAAGTTCATATGCTGTCGGATTAGCATAATCTTTTAAATGTCTTTCTTGATTTTCAATTATTTGATTATATAAGTTATTCACCATTTTGTTCAATGTTTAATTTCTTTCTTTTTTTTTTTGAATTTTTTTAATAGTACATTCTAATTTGAATCGTAAGGTACTAAACCTTCAAATCCAATATTTCACATAAACAAATATAATAAGCAAAGAAAAAATTCTTAAAATACTTTTAAATATATATATATATATATATATATATATATATATATATATATATATATATATATATATATATATATATATTTATTTTTTATATATATATATATATATATATATATATATATATATATATATATATATATATATATATATATATATATAAATATATATATATATATACACATATATATATATAAAAAAATATATATATATATATATATATATATATATATATATATATATATATATATATATATATATATATATATATATATATATTTATTTTTTTTTTATATATATATATATATATATATATATATATATATATATATATATATATATATATATATATATATATATATATATATATATATATATATATATATNTGTAAAATTTATAAAGTTGACTTCGCTTTATAACGATGCCAAAAACTTGATGTGATATTTTATGTACAATAATGTTAAACACTTAATGTTGGGATTTTTCGCAAGTATACGTATCATTACCAAGTAATATAAGACTTCCAATTTAAGTCCTAAATATCAATCCGACGACGAAGGTTTAAATTTGAAATGAAAAATTAATTAGGAAATTCACAAAAATCAAACAAACTTACTGTCACTAATCTCAAATGTGTGAGATACTATCTGAACTAAATTATTAACTATTGACAAAATTTAAATGCAAAGTTTAAAACAGTAACTATTAAACTATGTTTATGTGATGAAGTTTTGTAATATGAAAAAATATCTTTTCCACTACAATGAGTTTTTGGTGAAATGGGATGAAATAATTGATTTATATTTGTATTGTGCTAAATAGAAGTAATTTTAATTCTATACCCTGATTTAGTGTTATAGAAAATCATTGGCTAATCTTAAGTTTAGTTCCTAAATCCGTGACTAGGATAGGAGGATACTGACTCCAACTCTAGAGCTCCCACTTCCCTTCCCCTGAAGGCTAACTCTCGCTTTAGTTTTTAAACACTAAGATCGAATTGGGGATTTTAGTCTTTCACCCTAAAAATCTCCAATTCTACACCCAATAATGTATATTTCCCAATTTATTTGTACTTAATTCCATGAACGAAATACTCCTTCATGGACTTAATTATGATTCTCACTCTGTTGTAGAACTCATACTCCATTTCTCAAATCATATGTTTCATAAGAAATTTTAATAATTCAATTGGCCAGATTGAAAAATAAATTAAGAACGGAGTTGAAAAACCATCATATTTTATTTTATATTTTAACATTGACACATCCAAATTATCTCTTCATTTCATCATATCTCAGAGTAGGGAGAAGGATAAAGGTAACTACTCAGACTTCATGAGAAAGATACAACAAAACATAAATTTTATATATAAAATAAAGTTCATACAGCAATAATAAACAAACAACACTTATCTGAAACTCTTTCTCAAAGCAAATTCCTTGTAGCATCTCTTAAGAAATGTAGATAGAAGAAATCTCACTTTTCTTCCTCTCCAACACTTTTAGAGAAGAATTCAAACTTAAACTCACCACAAAAACTCAAGACTATAAAGAAAATAACCGACTAATGGTGTGGAATGATGTAGAAAGCAATTGAAGGTTGTGAAGTGGTGTGAATGAAGGTTGAAGGGGGCGAAGAGTGAGCGGAGGAGTGAGAAGAGGCCCTTTTCTGATCAATTTTGGCTCTAAATAGGACATAAGGTCAGTTTTCCAATAGGTCATCCAAAAACTCTTCAAAAAACATCCAAATTCGTCGAATCTTCTAGAAACAGGGTCTGCATCGACACTGGCACTGTCAGCGCCTATTTTGTTCAATTAATTAAATCCATGTTCTCTGTCAAACGGTGCCTTCGGCGCTGAATAATTCTTTAAAAATTCTATTTTGACTCCAAATTCCATCTTTTTTGCTTTCTTTTTGCTCCAAGTCCTATAAATCAACAACCTGCAATAAAACATGAAAAATACATTCCTTTAAAGTGCAATATCATAAAAAATGTGTATAAAATATGAGTCTAAAAATGCATATATTTTTGGTGTATCAGTGAGCTGCATTAGTGGGGAAGAATAAAGAGAGCCAAAGAGTGCTCAAAGACATAGGTAAACTCTACAGTTCAGGGAAAGATAAAAAGCTCCTTTTTACCTAGGGTTTATATAGTGCTGCAATAAGGTAATTTGATTTCTATCTATCTCTCTCTCTACTCTTTCTATCTATCTATCTTTCTTCCTTATGTTCAATGAATGCACCTTGTGTGTTTGCCCTTTGGCTGGGTATGGCAGAAGGAGTAGTGAGCAACATTAGGTGGTTATAAGGTAAGCCAATGAAGGCCTACCGACTATCAAATTATTTGGGGAAGGAAATGGATGTTGCCTAGGTTGTTTCCTTTGGTTGGGCTCATGTTAAATGGGTTTGGACTACCTTAGAGCTGGGTTTTGATAACTTTAGAGGAGGATTTGGGGTAAAAAATAACTAGGACTTTTGGGTTGATTAAGGGGTTGAATTTTGAGTATTATTTATTAACTTTAGGTTTTGATTTTATTAGGTTGGTTAAGTTTTGATTAAGAGTTTAATTAATTTTGGTTTTTTTGAGTTAAGGCTTAAGTGTTTAGATGGATTTGAATTTGAGTTACATTATGTTTGGGTTTAATTAATTAATCAAATTTCGTTTACGTTTGTGTAGATTTTATGTTTTGGTTCAAACTTGGGTTTAGGTTTTAGTTGTTTTTAGTTTAGGCTAACTTTTTAAATTTATTTTTTAGTCTATTTTAGTATATTATAGTTTTAGGTTTGTTTTTCTTTTAAGTAGGATACATTTAAGATATTGGTTTTGTAAGCTATTTTAAGAATTCATTCAATTTTAAATTTTAATAATCTTAGATATCTATTTCAGGATTTAAATTCAAGTTTAGCTAAAGTAAATTTATTTTAATATTTTGTTGAATTTTATTTCATGTTTATAAAACTTTTGGTTTTAATTTGATTGATTTCCTCTTTATTTTAAACTTGGTTCATGGAACCTGTGAGGTTACTCAACTATTAGTTATTAATAACCAAGAAAATGATGGTCTCAATTTTAGTGATCATGAGTTCAGGATCAAATTATGAATAACTAATATTTTGGTTCTAAGTTGGGTCCAACCATTTAGTAATTCTCTAGGGTAGTAAATTAAAAAAAAAAATTAAAGGCTAGATCCTAGGGTCTAAAGATGAATTGGGAAAGAACAGGTATATAACTCATAAAACAATGAGGTCGTTAACTAGTTTTCTCCTGAAGTATCACTTCCCTTGCATGGAATATTAATAATATTTTAAAATGAATTAGAAACTATATTGAAAAGTAAAATAATTTGAATATATATTGTAAGCTTGATCATTATTTTTTATCATTAAGTTTTTTGTTTATTAGATTCACCACATAAATTGCTTGCTTCATTGTAACCTTTTGCCATATAGCAATGCAATGCTCAACCCATATTTCGGAAATATGCTTTAGTTTCTCATTTGAGTGATAAAACAAATATATCATTCACATTTACTATCTCGGCAAAGCGCCACATAATAGAATATATTTTACTAATACCATCGAGTGCAAAAAATACTCGTTCTTTAATTAATATATCTTAAGACTTATTTAATAAAATTATAAGTTATACGATAACATTCAATATTTTAGTCTTTATGAATGTGAAGAGTGATAAATCTATTAATTTTGGGAGCATTTTTAATATAACTATTTTATAATTTCATTATAGTTTTTAGGAAGTGCAGAAGTTCTAAAAATTTTTCTTGATTTGTAATATATTTAACCACAAAAAATTAAAAAAATCTAAGTTTGGATGCAAAAGAAGCAATCATAATCAATACTAGAGGGTAAACTTGCTTGATGATCTTTTTTGAACTTGATGAGAAGCTCTTTCATAAACAAGAGTGCTCTTGATTCATAAAGCCTTTGCATTTTCTTAACATAAATTAGGAGCATTGTTTTTCCAAACTTCAACATCTTAGTGTCAAAACTATCATCATTTGTTCTCTTTCGTGGCATTATATTCCAACAAGCCTTTCTGTTGGGCTGCAAACCATTAAATATAACATTTGCATCACCTAAATTTAAAAAATAAGCACCCTATTTATGACTAATTTGATGTCCATAATCTTCTGTCGCGCTGTAACCAACAAAAATTTTCTGTCATCTTCCAAAAAAATTGCATCAGTTTTAACGATGAATTTGATATGTCACAATTAACTGGCTATTTCTATGGTTTAATAAAACGTTGCAGTAGTTGACCCGCCTGTGTTCAAAATTTATCTGCTGCAAATAATAGCTATGCTGGTGTATTTTGAAGATCCAAATAATATGTTTTCTAGCACACGAGGAGATGTTTTTTATATTTTGTGGCTAATTTCTACGGTTCCAGAGGCAACACAAAAGTTTCAATTTAGTTCTCCTACAAAATTTCGTCTGAAGTTCAGAATATTTTCTACAGAATTTAATTAAAAATTTGTAGCAGTTGCCAGAATTCAACTGAATTTAACAACCTTATACTAAGAACAGTTGAATAGAAAGAACAGAGTGATTGAAAAAAACATAAAAAAATAAGCTTTTGATGAGAAATTTAATATTTTTTTATATTTTTCCTGAACATAATGCAGTAAAAATACATGTTAATATTCAAAATTGCTGAATTTTCCAACCCTACCATGTGCTTTCACAACTTCACACGTTCTTAAAACTTCTGCATTTAAGTCAAAACTTAACACGAACTAACCTTTCTCATTATTCTGAATTTTCTTTTCTGACAGCAGAGAAACCACTTTAACCCATAATTTCATTTAGATTAATTGATTGATGCACATTAACAACTTTAATATTACAACAGAAACCAAAATTTTCTGCTTTTTGTTACCTAAATATTACACAGGCTGCACTCGGGCTTCCATCCAAGCAGAATTTCATTCTATCAGTCATTAAAGGCTTCCTTCATTGCTGCTCCAACGCTCATAAAGTCGAAGAAAGGCATATTGATTCTTTCTCTCACAATCTCTGCTTTCCTGTTTGTTGCTGATTCTGTTGCATATGCCTTAATGCCCTCTTTCTGCCGGGTAGAAAGAAGTAAGCCATGAACATTACTCCTGTTGGTGGCAATGGAGAGAGACTCTTCTCCCGTGCTTGTAATGGTTGATTCTCCACTGATTGTATTGCGCTCCATTGTATGGAGGTGCGAAGGATTCAAAGAAGCAGAAGAAGTGAGCCTTCTCCTTCTACAAGAGGTGGACTGATCTCTCTTTTTTCTAGCCATTATCACATGCCAGTGATTCTTCACAGCATTATCAGTCCTCCCCGGGAAGAACCTCGCAATCAGAGACCACTTGTTGCCGTAATGATGGTGGACTGAGAGAAGTCTCTCCTCCTCCTCCGATGTGAAGGCCTTTCTGTTTATTCTCGGATTCAACTGATTGAACCATCTTAGCCTACAGCTCTTCCCTGCTCCACAGCAAGGAAGTTCATAAAATGAAGAAAAGAACAAAAAAAGTGATCTTTCATCATTACCTGATCTTCCTTCAAGATTTTTAGCAATAAGGTTCCAGTTCTGGGGGCCGAACTGCGTCACTAGCTCTTTAAGCTTGTCATCTTCGGCTGGCCTCCAATGGCCGCGAGTGCACAGCTTGAACCGCTTCGTACCCGGATCTCTGCTCTCCTTGGAACCATCGCTCAGTTGCAAATCATCTTGGCCGGCACTAAAAGTCCAGCTTTTTTTACTTCTAATGAACTCTCTCGCCAAAGGACAAACAGCGGAAGTGAGAAAGGAAGGTTGCTGCTGTGGAGAAGAAAAGAACAGCATTGGAGCTTCAGATCTCTGCTGCCGTGGACTCATTGCTCTGCCTGAGCTACAAAAGTGTGGATCAAAAGTTTGAATCTTTCAATACATAAGCTTTTGTTTATGAAGGAAAATATGAAGAGGCAGATTACAGAGAGGAGTAAAGAAGAAAAATGACTGGAGAACTTCGGCAGAAGAAACCAACCAGGGAAGTAAATAAAGGAATAAAGCAAGCGGCTTCCAGTAAAAGAAACCCACACGTTCCTCTTGCCTTCCTCTTCCCCAACCTCTCTCTCTCTCTTTTCCGGAATTTGCTTACTTTGAGAAGAGCGTGTGACAGAGCATTGGGCTTTGCATGCTTATTTGAAAACTGAAACCGCTCGTGTGGGTTGTGAGTGCTTCCCTCTAAAAATAACAGAGCTGCTGCCTCCCTAAGCCCTGCCTCTCTAGGTCTTGACAAAGGGAAATTAAATCTTATAGTTAATTCCTTCCCTCACACCCACCGACCATGCCACCTTTTCTCTTTTGACCAACTGACCAGCACAAGGCCAGGATTAATTAGAAAAATAAGATTTACAGATATACCACCTTTTTTTTTTCTTATGTATTTATCAAATTCGAGATTGAGGCCCCGTTTGGGGTAGCTTAATGGGTGCGGCGGCATTTTGCAAACACGGCCGCTCTGTTTGAATATCACGTTTGGGGCGGCGTTTTGGTGCCGCTTCGAAACACAATTCGCGAAATCGTTAATAGGCGTGTAGCTGGAAAGGAGCCGCATCCAGCGCCTGTTTATCGTGTTTAGGGTGAGAATTCCGGAGGTGCCTTCTCCCTCTCCCTCGCCCTTCGGATCTCTCCTCTGCTCCTTCATTGTCTCGGAGATCGGCACATATGAGATATATTTTCGACCTCACACTCTCGCCCTACCCGATCTTCCTTCTCCTCATTATGATTTGGTGAACAGTGAGATTCAAGGTTTAAAATTTGAGTTGGTGTTCAACTGAATGATCTACTAAATTATAAATTTAAGATAAAAATGATGTAATTAAAAAAAGATAATTACGAAATATAAAATAAATATCTCAATATTTAAATAATCAGTATCATAATAATTTTGGTATGTTAATTTAAAAGTTAATGGTGACTAATTTTTAAAAAAATTAAATTTAAGATATAAGAATCATACCATAATAACTTTTAAAAAGTAATGGGAGCATTTGCCTACGTACCACCCATGTCTTATAAGGGCAAAGAAACATATTTATCAAATTATTTTAGCTTTTATAGTTTAGTCCTGCAACTTTAAATCCTTAGTTACATCTTTGTCATCTTATTTTAGGCTTTTAAAATTCCTTTAAAATAAATTATTAACATTTTGTTATGGTATGGCTCATATACCATATCGGGACAGACGCGAGATCGAAGCGGAAGAATCTGTCCAAATTGGGAAGTTACGTGGGTTGGGGTGCGGGGGCTAAGCCCCGCGGTTTAGTACAGGGGTAATGTTGTAATTACATATTGTGCCTAGGTTTACTCATGGGATTATAAATAGGTCTGTTAGTAACCCCAGGAGATATCCTCTATTTTTGTAACTATTTTCTGAATATTGAAAGGAACTCGCCGCTCTGCTCCCGAGGACGTAGGCATCTTTGCCATACCTTGTTAAATCTCTGTGTTCTTCTGGATTTGTGTCGATTACTATTTTTCTTCGCCCTTATTTTCTCAACAAGTGGTATCAGAGCCAGGTTCGAGGGTAGAGAAAAATAGTTCGGCGCGGGAGGCTGTCGAGAGGAAGGGTCAACTTCTCGATCGACAGCAGCAAATTTTCTTGCTGAAGGAGGAACATCTGATTTGGGCGTTGGAGTAGAGAAGGATCGCAGAGGAGTTGCTATTTCGGCGACGGAAAGAGAATTGCGGAAGAGGCGAATAGAAGCAGAATCGCGAGGTAGATCGCGATACAAGAACCTTATTGATCTCCTTCGCGGGAAGTAGGAGAAAGGAAGGTTGAAAGCTGTGCGCAGGAGAAGCTGAGCAAAACAGGAAAGGAGCGGAGGCGGTCAGGAAAGGAAAGGCAAGGAGGAGGAGGAATCAAGGAATCCTAGAAGAATATTCCCCTCCATTATTCCATTTCGGTAAAGGCTGCTGAGTAATTTGGCTGGAGGCTGCTGCAGTGGATTTTGGAAAGGAATAATTTTCAGATGGCATTTTCTGGTGCGAAATTCGAGGTGGTGAAGTTCGACGGAACTGGTAACTTCGGATTGTGGCAAACCAGGGTGAAAGATCTGTTGGCTCAACAGGGAATCTTGAAGGCTTTGCGGGCAGTAAAACCAGATGCCATGGAGGATGAAGATTGAGAAGAATTGCAACAGCGAGCGGCAGCAACGATACGATTATGCCTAGCAGATGAGGTTATGTATCACGTGATGAATCTGAAATCTTCAGGAGAAGTTTGGAAGAAATTAGAAACTCAATTTATGGCAAAATCTCTGACGAATAAGTTATATCTGAAGCAAAATTTGTATGGGCTGAAGATGCAAGAAGGGTCTGATCTGGCGCAGCACGTGAATGGCTTCAATCAAATAATCACAGACCTGTCACAGATTGATGTGAGTATTGAGGATGAAGATCGAGCGATGATTTTGTTGTGTTCATTGCCCTCTTCCTGTGAACACCTGGTGACTACTCTAACATATGGAAAAGAAATTATTAAAGTGGATGAGATTACTGCAGCGTTATTGGCTCACAACCAGCGGAAGCAGAATGCAGGGGGAAGCTCTCACGATGACAGTTTATATGTTAAGGGTAAGCAGGATCGTGGAAGGAAGAAAGAGAAGGAGACTTCTGGAAGGCGAAATTCCAAATCCAAGTCTAGAGGCAAAAAAAGAAATTCATTGCTACAAGTGCAAGGAGCCAGGTCATATGAAGAGAGATTGTCCAAAGCTGAAGAAGCAGACTGGGGAGAAAGGTGATACTTCATCGAAGTCTGTAAATGTGGTGCAGAATGATAATTCAGATTGCAGTGATGGC
>NEWO01000060.1:619010-631221 GCA_003013225.1 Phalaenopsis aphrodite | reverse complement strand
CAGACATACTTCAATCAGGGCTGTGCTTGCATTAGTAGCTATTTGGGATTTGCATTTGGAGCAGATGGATGTTAAAACTGCTTTCTTGCATGGTGATTTGGAGGAGCAGATTTACATGGAGCAGCCAGAAGGGTTCACTCAACCTGGACAGGAGCATCTGGTTTGCAGGTTAAAGAAATCGTTGTATGGGTTGAAACAGTCTCCAAGACAATGGTACAAGCGGTTAGACTCCCAAAATTGCAGGTTATAGTCGGTTTAGATGTCAAACCGACCGGTTTTTGCCGGTTCCAAGCCGAATCAATTTGGTTCGATTATTAAGCCAACCCGAACCAGTCAGAGTGCTCAAGGTTGAACTGGTCGAACTGGTCGAACCGGTCGATTCGGTCCTGTTTTCCAAACCATGGCATTTATATATATCTAATACCCAAACTCTTAAAACAGATGAATTAGAAATTTTAATCAATTTCAAATCGGCAGATATCACCGAAATAAACAATTAAATAACTAAATGCCAAAATTAGGCTATTCATTTTTATTATCTTTTTTAAATTAGGCTATTCATTCCTTATAACAAAACAATTAGAACTAATTAAAGAAGACTTGGTTTTATATTCGTGCCAACATACAAAGCAATTAATGAATGATTATGTAATCAAGACATGTGCATGGATTTAATTAAAAACCTAATATTTGTCGTGTGCTAATTGAGGGCTTGAGGCTCATGATTTATTTGCTCACATAATGCCAGTTTGTCTATTAAATCACTTAATTCTTAGTTTATTTTATGAGACAATTTGGATTGATGATTTACAAATAAATATGGTGAGTTGCAGGTGTGAGATTATGTTCAATTTAATTTCTACTCTCAATAAATATATCTGCTTGAAACTAGAAAAAAAGTTATATGGGTGATATTTGCTCCTAAAACTGAAAAAATATATTACGTCCGGTACATCAAATATGAGGCTTAGGGCTGTCAAAACGGCTCGTTGTTCGCAGACAGTTCGTGCTCGACTTGTTAAGAAACTCGTGTTCGGTTCGTTAATTTCGTTCGATAAGTTAACGAGCCGAACACGAACTAAGATGTGTTCGTTCGTGTTCGGCTCGTTTTGGCTCGAAATACTACTCATCAAGTTTATATATTAAGTAGTATTTTAAGAAAATCTAATTGACTACAAGACTACAAAGATTTATAACCAATTAAAATATTGATTAAGAAAAATAAAATAAAAATTATTAAATTAGATTCAAATGATGTTTTAATATAAATAATAATTTTTAAATCTTGCTCAAACCCTTGTTATCTTATGACTATATGATTATGTTTGTTAAAAGGACTCTTTGTTCGTGAACAGCTCGTGTTCGGCTCATTAAACAAACGAGCCGAACACGAACACACTTTTGAGCTCGAAATATAAACGAGCCGAACACGAGCTGAGCATGACACATTTAAATTAGGCTATTCGGTTACACCCCTCCAATGAGGCTGACACATATAATATTTTCTCCTAAAAGTGATTTCATACTTGATGATTTATATGATTTACATGAATTCCACTCAATTCATAAGTTTGTACATATCTAACACTTAAACTTTAATATATATACATATATATATATTCAATTTTACTCATGCATGAAATAGTATATTTTACTTCTTAAAAATTCAAATAGAGGCATTTTTGAGGTGATGTGAAAGATTTGAATATTTTTTTATAGGAATAGAGCGGTATATGCATATATGCCATTGTTTTTAATATTATATGTAAACCACATAACATAACATATGAATGCTCCTTATCTAATCACAACAGAATATACACGTGACCAACACATTTTAGGATTTACGTGCAAAAGTGCCGAAGTACATAGTAGTGTACTCTTTTTCCTAAGTTCAAAACCATTGGAATGTGCATCTAATATAAAGTTGAATACTTAGCATACAAAATATATTATAACTAAGGGGCATTTACATGCCACTCATCCTATGTAGGGATGTAAACGAACCGAACACGAACGAACAGAGTTTGTGTTCGTGTTCGGTTTGTTTGAAATAAGCTCGTGTTTGAAATTGTTCGTGAAGTCACTGTTCATGTTCGTTTCTTAACGAATGAGTCGAACACGAGCTGTTCGCGAACGACGAGCCAGTTTGACATCCATAATTTTATAATATATAAATAATATATTATATTAATTATATAACTCATATTATATAAATATATAATATCTATATTTGTATATTATTAATACAGTATATTAATATATTATTATTATTAATTTATTATATATTATAATTTATAAAATTTAATTTTTTAAAATATCATAAATTTTTTATATAAAATTATTTTAATTTTTTTATATTTCGAACAGTAACGATTCGAACACGAACGAACGCATCACTGTTCGTGTTTGGTTCGTTTAACTAACCGAACGAAAATAATTTGTTCACGTTCGTCTCGTTACTTATCGAACAAATCGAACACGAACTCATTGACGAATCAAACACGAACTGTTCGCGAACAACGAGCTTTTTTGACAGCCCTAATCCTATGTATTCATATATCTAACATCCAAACTTTATATTTATACCATTCAGATCTTTTGTAGCCAATAAATAATATCACTATTTTAACTTTTAAATAGAGAAATATATAGTCATGTCTGTAAATATAGAAGAATTAAGTGGCTTGAATGTAATTTACACTTGATATGTTTTCTTCCTTCAAGTGCATGAGCGTCAAAATCAGCCGAACTTTATATTCTAACTAGTTGCCTTCGGAACTTATTGACTGCGTTCTGTCAAATGGCCTCCAAAATGAATTCAATGCACTCTTGAATGCAGACTGATTGGTCGTACAATTTTGCTGTTTTTCTTGTTTCGCATGACCTGGTTTGTTTTCTCTTTTGACAGCGAGTTTTACTGGTTGCACATCATAAGGTGGGGCCCACTTTATTGCATTGATTAGGTTAAAAAACATTATATAAATTGGCTGCAAATAAAATTGATGGGAGATAAATGTATTAGTAATTTAATTATTTTTAAATTTTAATTTAGATAGATTTTGAATCAGCTTGAATTTGACGAATTCTAAATACATAACCATCTTTAATCAGAATCATGGTCCACACAATCTTGAGGTTGTTATTGCTGATCATGTCTTGCTATGGTTGTTACTCATGACCTTTGAACCTTCATAACTAGCAAACAATTTGATGTACGCTACCACCTTAATACGAAGGACATAATTCTATTGCCATCGCCACCCCCATCACGTGATTTCCATAATCGACAACCATACCACATCATTTGCCCAATCCCAACCTATTTTGTGCGAGCGTGAGAGCGAGCGAGCGAGAGAGAGAGAGAGAGATAGAGAGAGAGAGAGAGAGAGAGATTTTGCGTTAAAAATGTAGCATAATAAATAAAATATTCACCACACTTTGTTTAATTCAATGAAAATTTTGAAATTCAAATATATCTTCTTATTTTTCTTTTTATTATGAAATAAGATATTTTAAATACTTCTAATTAATCAAATAGACCATATGAAGTGAAATGTCTGAAAATGTTTTATGAGATATAACTTATGATTTTTGTCAAGAATGGATAGTAAAATATCAGTCAAAGGAAAATTTTGAATTGGTACATTGATAGCAATTGAAGCATTTCTATCAAATAGTTGACTCTATTTGAATCAATATGGGCAAAAAAAAAAAAAAGCTTGTAAAAACATGTACATATAATTTATACATATGGAGTTAGTATGACACTAAGAAAAGATGTAAATTAACTTGATTTAAATCATTTAAAAAAATATTGAAACATTTAAGCATCAACAATACAAGTTAAAATTTGATAGAAAATTTCAAACTACTATTATGATTTGGTTCCTAATTTGGAGTAGGTTGATTGGATTGATTTGATAGAATTAGAGTACAATTTTCATCTTAGTTTATTTTTGTTTAAAGTGAATAAAAAAATAAAAAGAAATTTTATAGGTTGTAAACATAAGGCAAGAATTATGTTAATTATTAAGGGAGAGCATTCTTTGTCATGTTGTCTTAGTCTTGTGGCATGACTTGTTGAAGGTCATGTCTTCCTTCTCATGACACTACCATTCACATCGAGTGAATGGTAAAAATTAGTCTATGTTGAAGGAGGTTTCATATAACATATGCGGGGAGGATGATGTCCATAAGGAGAACATATAGGGTAAAATCTTTATCTGAGAAAGCAATCAGTCAAGCCTAAATGAAGGGTTAGAGGACAAAGATAAGATGAAAAATTGACAATTTTAGAAAGGAAATAAGAGAAAGGTGGAAAGAGCATTACATAGTTTGTCTTTGTAACTTACATTAATGATGTCATTAAGGGATATTTTTAAAAAGAAAAAATAAATAATACATTGTACATGAAAGAACAACCTCATCTTATTAAATGGAAAAGAGTGGTTGAGAGGCAAAGAAGAGGAGCTAATTTCTTGGTTACATGATTTAACTCTCAATAGTTGCATAATGATCTATAAATTTCTTTTCTATAAAAATTTATAGCAGGGTTTAAGATTCTCATTAGCTATCATAAGCAAGATGTTATTATTACGTAATAGACCCGAACGGTTGGACTGTGTAGCAAAGATAACTTGAGAAGAATACATGTGAATTTTGTCTTTAAGATGTGATCAACGGAAAATAATTTATTCATTAATAATAAGTTTACAAATTTAAAGAGATGATCATGAGATAATGAATGGCAAAAGTCTTGATATTAAATGAAATTTTTAAGGGAACCATCAACGAATGAATCAAATATAATCCTTAGGAAATGTCAACACTTTTTTTGCAATATCTTTCCTATAAATAGATAACACTATTATTGTCATAAAATTTAGCTCTTGCTTGCTTAACCATGCTATTCATGAGGGGGCTTATTAAGAATGCTCTAGAAAGCTCTATCAATACTTTTCTTCACCACTCATCTTGTTATCTCTCTTTGATATCTTTTCTCTAAGGAATGATCATTTCCTACCTATATAAACTATCCAAATTCATAAATCAGTGTTGGCACACCTCTAACACCTCCTCTAAGGCCATTAAATGAAAACATCATCATATCCAACAAGCTTTAAAAAAAATTAATGAACATATAACTATTTAAGAAGAAATGTTGTGTATTATGTTAGCTAAATGTTATGCAATGACCACTCAAATTTGATCAGCCATATAAGATTTGGAATTTTTTTAATGATAAGCCATTAGTTTGTAATTAAAGATTCCAATAAGTATTAACCATTTTTGTCCTAAATTCATGTCTCCTAGTCATAATTTTTCTTTCAAGCAAGACTATACCATATTATTAACTCACTTAAATGATAAATAAATGTTTTTTAGTCCTCATTACACATGCAAACATTAATAAAGGCATATGAGGTTGGTAGTTGTATCATATTCAATTCAACCCAAAAATTTCATATGTTTTAGTTTTAATTTTATTTTTCTTTTACCACTATCTACCTATTACAATTTCTCTATTTCTTATAATTTTTTCATATATAACTTCTCCTTTTTTTGTGCTCTTCATTGGAAGTCCATGTCTATAGCTGAAGCACATAAATTATTTTCAATTTGTTTTTTTGAAAAATAAATAGTTTCCTTTGAAAACCTTAAAAATGAATGTAGGTCTCTACAAGGCAGAACCATTAAATATATTTTATCACATTTTCTATATCACGATCATCTCCATCTTCTTATATAAAAATCTAAGACTGATACATTGCTAGTTCTCTTCTAAAATCTCTAGCATATGTGCTCTCTATTAATCCTTATAAATGAATAAAATTATATTATTCACATTCATTAACTAAAAAAATAGGCATGTAGATTTTTTTGAAAAAAAAATCTAAGAACTTAATAAAAAATTACATGGTGGCTTTATTTGATTTTGTTGTTAAAGTTTTAATAATTCCAATTTTGTATTTTTTATTTCTAATTAACGTTTTTTTTACTTGCAACAAAAATGAAATTAAATTAAATTATTATTTTTATATTAAATTAATAAAGCTCATCTAAATAGATAAGTATTGAGTATCAACTTTGAAATTACTTAAGCTGAAGATAATTATATTCATTGTTAAAATAAATTTTATTTATTTATTTCTAAATTTAGTAAAACTAATGAAACTATTGCTTAATTTAATTTAATTTAGTTTTAAAAGTAATTTGCTATATTGAATTTTATAAATTTTATAATCAGAATCAATTGGTAAATCAAATCAGATGAATTGACTACATGCAAAGTTTTAACTAAATGTGAAAAAGTCTACTATTATCCTTGACAAGAAAGAGCCATGACAAAAGGAGCAATCAATAAGGCGGTATTCATGATGAAACCACTGTGTAACTAATTATTTCTTATCATACTACATGTACCTTTTAATAAAAGTATATGAACTCTCTTTGAATCATATTCATATAAATGATAACAAATAATCACTTTTTTTAGATGAAGACTTGAACCTCAAAAAATGAACATTGGATTTTAGTTTTCATTCATAATTAGGCATCATGAATGAATATTTTTTGCCTTTTTACAAAAAAAAATTACAAGTCTTGGAGAATTTTATGACATCTTGTGAACCTTACATAGAGGAGAATATTTATAAGATTTTAAGAAGTGGATGAAGTAAAATTTTTTTTTTGAATTATAGGAATACTTTGACAAACTATTGGAATTTTATAAAAAGTAAATCTTAATCCATTAACAAATTAAATAATAAAAGAAATAAAAACAACATCAAGTAGCCATGCAGGTTACTCCCCATGTCAGGAAACTGCTAGTCGTGTGGGCTACTCCACAAATTAAGCAACTATTCAAACCTCTTTTTTATAGTGGGCGATAGTTTTAATAGGATTTTGCTACCTCTTTTGAATAGTTTTTGACATTTCAAATTCGTAGTATTTTTTATCATTATGAAGCATTCAAGTGCAATAATTCAATATTTAGGTGGATTTTCAACTAAATGTTTTACTATTATTATCCCGAATGATATGTTTACTCTATATTAAAATTACGAACATGGGTATATAGTTTGTTCTAACATAAAAAAGAGATTTACATTGATGATAGAGAGGTGATCAACCTTTGAAATCTCCCTAAATATATGATTTTCAGAGCTAATTTTTTAAATAGATTGTACAACAAGAATGCATCAACACATATCTTAAAGAGATCCAACAGACTAGGAGGCATAAAAGTAAAACTAAGGAGGACTCACTGGCATAAGAGCAAATGACCCCTCACTTGACTAGATGCAACCCCATGAACCGGGGCTAGAGGTGAATTATAAATTGTCCATCTGAACCAAGGACTATGGCTAATCGAGTTGAGTAGAGGCATCTATCTGCACATCATCACAGCTCGATTCTAGGGAGTGTTTAGTATCATCATTAGTCCCATGGACGCCCTCGGTATTCCTCATTAGTGGCCATTAATTGGTAATAACATAACCCACAAACATCTTGGAGGACCCCTCATCAATGAATAAGCTTTATATTAGATTACGGTGATCCACTCTTTATCTGATAGCTTAGTCTGATTATGTTAACAAAAATGCCTCATCCAGGGATCAATAATGGACATTCAAATTAGAGTAATTGAATGGAAAAGGTAAGCCTATCATGCCAAGTTTTCAGACTCAAACACCATAAGAGGCTGACCGACAACCCCAAGTGAACAAAGTTAGATGAGTTGATCTTATTAAACTAGGGCTCACTAATTTAACCAATCAAGTTAGAAGTAGCTGAGTCAAAGTTTCATACATGTAAAAACCTAAAATATCATGTAAGACCCTAATTGAAGCAGGGGAAAAGATATAACTTCATACATTTTAACCCCTCATCTATAAGTAGAGGACTCAGTTTATAAGAAAGGGATATTCAACAAGATAGATTAATATTCATTGTTGTGCAATTCCCTCCCTCTCTCTCTTTCTTACCTTACGCTATTTTTATTTGGTGTGATTCACAGATAGATCATGATTCAACATTTTAAAAGGCGTGCTGAGTGTGAATCATGCCACATATAAATGAGGAGCATCACATAGAGATTAAAACCGCAATAGATATACCAAAAACAAGGAGGGCATCATGGAGTTTGTATAAAAAAAATATCTGGGAAGTGAAGGATAAGATGATGGATGCCCTCTGAGATGCACTAGCTTGAGAAAGGAAGAATAATGCCAAAGATGATGATTTTTCCCCTAACCATTGAAGAAATCCCTAGCTTGTGGAAAGGGAAAGAGATTCCATGTACCTTGATAGTATTAGGTTGAAACTGATGGATAGACAATGATTCAAGACACTAAGAAGTCTTGCTTGCTATAAAATATTCTCTAGATAGATTTTTAAGGATGAGCCCCCCAAAAAGGTTCATAATCCATGGGTGAAATCTTATCAAGGTTGCACTAGTCCAACTAACCACAAAACTTCCTTGGAGTTGACCATATGTTTGCTGAAAATCATGGATGCACTAAAGTGCTGCCTCTTCTTCACCATGCTGATCGAGTTAGCCCTTAAATACTTTAATGAATTGCTACCATGTGTTATCACTAAACTTTAAAAGGATGTTTGTGGCATAATTCATGAGCACGTAGAAGCTCCAAAAAAATTCACTGACCCTTCTATAGATTAGGAAAGGGTAGAATGACAACCTTCACTCATTCATTACTCAATTTCAAAAGGAGAGGCTAGAATTATAGGATTTGTTAGCACATGTTGCCCTAGCCTAAGCCTCAACAAAAGCTCTATAATGGTATACTTTAGGTCTGTAGTGACCGAAGACCTTAACAGAGTTGTTAGAACTGGCCAACAACTACATATTAACCAAAAATAGAACTCCGACTCTATTTCTATAGAGGAGTGCTCCAGGGATGATTTGTGTCCCTTTTCTCATCCAATTTATGAAAAAACTTGATTGCCTTGGGCCCATTAAAGCGCCGACAGACCCTACAACCAAAGAAACCAGGTTTTGTATATTGATTAATAGTTGGCTCAGTACAATGAATGCCAGCGGATCCAAAATGAGATGTCTAGGATGACCCCATTAAGGGAATAAATGTTCAAGAAAGTGCAATCCATCATGAATAAGAACTAATTTAAGGGAGCTCCTCTGATGAAGACTAGAGATTGCCTTAGATATTTAAAAAGTATTGTACATATCATCAAGATCACAGTCACAATATTAAGGATTGCCGACACCTTCAGAGCCTAATCAAGGAACTGATTAGGGTAAGAAAACTTATGAATTTTGTGGCACTTAAAGCAATCACTAGTGGTTGGGAGAAGTTTTGGTAGAAGATATTATGGATGAGTTAGTTTGAGTGCATGAAATTTACATTGCTAACGTATTCCCAACCATTTTAGAAGGAGCTAGAGAACCGTCCTGTTGTTCTTACCTGAAAAGGCTTTAATCAAGAGAGTTGTGCATATCTAAATTTATCCCAAAATTTGGCTAACATCTCCATATTCTTTGATAAACATGGGTTGGCTGATGCGTGGTTTGTTGTGTGTTGCTTTTATAAATATTTTTCAATAATACAAAGCACACACGATAACACTAATAATAAATATGCAATTCAATCCCAATAAAAATAACTTTAGTAAAAATAATTTTATCGTTAAAAGACTTTAAATTGCAAAACCCGTAATTGTATTGAAACAATTTTACAATGCACCATAAAAACCGCACATCAAGTTTTTGGCACCGTTGACCGGGAGTAATGGTAAATTACTTTATAACTTAGAATACTTTATTTGAATTGAAAATTTTATTTTAGATTAATTGTATATTTTTATATTTTAGTGTGTTTGCTCATTTAAATTGCTTATTATGTTTATGAATGCGTAGTTTAAGATTAGTAGGTTTAGTACCTTACAATTCAAAGTTAAAAAAATAATTAAAAACATCTAAAAATAACAAAAAGAGTTAGATAATCTGAACAAAATGGCTACAAGCTTAAATAATTAAGGAATTGAAAAAGAACATCATCAAATACCATTAAGAAATTATGCTAATCCTATAACTGATGAAATTCATTTGAGTATACAAAACCCTGTTGTACCTGCCAATTCATTTTAGCTTAAACCTGTTATTAACCAAATGTTATAAAATGATCAGATTGGGGGAACATCCATTGAAGAACATGACCTACACCTTGCTAGTTTTCTAGAATTGTGCGCTACATTTAAATATGATGGAGTGTCGAATGATGCCGTCAGGGCTAAACTTTTTCCTTTTTCATTAAGGGATAAAGCTAAGAAGTGTTTAAACTCGTTAGCACTTGAATCTATCAAAACTTGGGGAGACTTATCAAAAAAATTTTTATCTAAATATTTTCCACCATAAAAAACTACTAAGCTTAGAAAGGATATCACATATTTATTTTAGTTTGAAGGTAAATCAATTTAGGAAGCTTAGGAAAAAATTAAATATCTCTTTAGTAAGTGTCCACACCTTGTGTTACCAGATTGGTTAATAATTTAAACTTTTTATAATGGATTGGTAAGATCCCTTAGATCTATAATTGATAATGCTGCTAGCAGATCATTAATGTAAAAACCATTCGATGAAGCACATTTTTTAATTGAAGAGATGACTACTAATAATTTTCAATGGTCCTCTAAAAGGGTAACTCCAAAAAGAGTAGCTAGTATTCATGATTTTGATGCAATAGCTATTTTGGCTACTCATATTGCTGCAAAATCAAAGCAGATAGTTCAGTATGGAATGAATTATTCTCAGAAACCTCTAGTGCTTGAGAAAAATTCATTGGGACAAATGATATATTCTCAGTCTTCATATGAAACTTTAAATGGAATAAACAACCAATCTAATAATCCTTATTATAATTATATAATTGTGGCTAAAAAAATCACCATAATTTCAGTTGGAGTAAGAATAACTTTAATGATGTAAATTCACAATGGGGAAACAATGTTGCCAACTCATTAAGAAACTCCAAAAATTAGGGAAATTCTAACTATAAACCTTATTACCCTATAGGTTTCAATAGTAATTTGCATAGGAAGGAGAAGAAATTTTCAATGGAAGAATTAATATTACAAATGGGAGCTCAGTTACAAAGTCAAGGAGCATTATTACAAAGTAAAGGAGCACAATTACAAAGTCAAAGAGTTGCAATTAGAAAATTAGCAAATTAGTTGGGATGTATTTCTAATGTACTTAACGATAGACCTCCAAGAACTTTGCCTAGTAATGTCGAAGTTAATCATATAGATCTGAACAAAGAGCAAATTAAGGTTATTCAACTGAGAAGTGTAAAAGAATTGGAAACAAAAGTTCAAAAAGAAATTGAAGTTGAAGTTGAGAAAGAAGGATTGGAAAATGAATAGTCTAGTAAAGATTTTCATTCTGAGTTAGAATATCCTATCAAACCAATGAAAATTACTGTAGAAAGTCCACCACCTCTATTTCCTTAAAGATTGAAGTAGTATAATAAAAAGAACCAATTTACAAAATTTTTGAAAATATTGAGGAAATTGACGATAAACATTCCATTTGTTGAAGCCCTGGAACAAATTTCAAGCTATATGAAGTTTATGAAGGATATACTTAATAAAAAAGGAATTTATAGATAATGAGATTGTTGCACTTAGTGAGGAGTGTAGTGCTATAATTCAAAAAAGGCTTCCTGAAAAACTTAAAGATCCTGGTAGTTTTACTGTTCTTTGTGTTATTAGCGAAAGCTTTTTTTGAAAAGCTATATTTGATTTTGGGGTCAATATTAATCTTATGCCTCTATCAATTTTCAGAAGGTTGGGTTTAGGAGAAATTTTACCTACTACTGTAACTCTTCAGTTAGCTGATCGTTCGATTACCTATCCTAGAGGAGTTATAGAGGATGTTTTGGTAAAGGTTGATAAATTTACATTTCTTGTGGATTCTTTTGTGTTAGATATGGAGGAAGATAAGGAAATTCCTATCATTTTAGGAAGACCATTTCTTTCCACTAGAAGAGCATTGATAGATGTATAGAAAGAAGAACTAACAATGAGAGTCAGTGATCAAGAAGTTACATTTAATATCGCAAATTCAATGAGATACCCAAGAAAAGGAAGAGATGATGAATGCTTTAGAATGGATATTAATGAATAATTAAGCAACACTTCACAAATACATTTGAAAAGAAAAATAAAG
>NEWO01000060.1:572433-614120 GCA_003013225.1 Phalaenopsis aphrodite | reverse complement strand
CCATGGTGAAAAATTTCTTTCCAAATATTCCTACTTTTGGAGTTTGATTTATGATATTGTGAATATATTTGAATTTTTTGTAAATTTATTTAGAAATTCCTATGGCTCCAAGAGTGAAAAAAGGAAAGTCTATAGGAAATTTTGATGCAAGACGATTCATTAATTTGAAAGCTTAGTATAACTACAATACTATGATGGGAAACAAATAATTGATTTAGGAATGTGCATTTTCAAACCAGGGAAGAGATATTGAAAGGTAGATAATTGCTTAGAATTGGGAGCCTTTTTGCTACTTCACAACAGTAACCATTGTTCCTATCATTCGAGAATTTTACGCCAATCATCGAGTGACTACGGACGAGCACGTTTATATTAGTGGTAAAATTGTTGAATTTACTCAAGAAAGAATCAATCCACTTTATAATTTGAGGAATGAATTTAATTGTGAGTACACTCCATTTGTGATTTCTGATTCAACACATGAAAAAGTAATTGCCCATCTCACCGATGGAATGGGAGAATGGAAGATTAAGAATAATCACGAAGTCAATTTCTCCACTTCAAGGTTGAATGTGCAATCTAAAGCATGTCATTACATTATTTCTGTGAAATTGCTTCCAACTAATCACCTTAGTAAAGTAACCAAGGAGAGATCAATACTAAATTTTTGCATCCAACAAATGAAAGCAGTTGATATTGGTGCTCTTATTATGCATAATGCTCAAAGTATTGCTAGAAGTGGGACAACTAATGGTTTGGGTTTTCCTGCCCTGATCTTCACTTTATGTGAACAATCAAAAGTAGAATATAATAAGAATGAAGAAATGTTATAACCACTTAAGTCAATTGGAATACCCACACTGCATAAAGTTGAATCATTTGATGGATCTAGAAGTGGAAGTAGTGATAGACTCTCTACATCAACTACATGACCATCTACTTCCAGTTCTATTTCACTTGAAAATATTATGTAATAGCTAATGATTCAACAATAAGATATTATCGTAATGCCGAATAGAATAGGTGGGTTGGAATCAAGAAATGCTTACAATGATGATTATAAGCAGAGAAGAGTACAACAGGACATTGCATATTAAAAAGCAGTGGTTAGATATCTGAGGGGTGGTTATACTATAGAGTTTCCTACATGCCCCAACTTCACGCCTTATGTGCAAGATAACTTTGAAGAAGAGGAAGAAAAACAAGAAGAATAAGATGCGGAGTAAGATGATGATTGAACATTTTCTAGGTTTTATTTGTTTTATTTAATGTTGTTTGTTTAGTTTTATTGTTGGAATGATTTGGACAATCTATGTGTTTTGATTGTGGAACTTTTGATCTTATTTGTGTGTAACCCTATAATGTAGATGTTTATTTTTAGCATTGTTAGTTTCTTTAATTTACTATTTATGTTTTTGATTTATCTTTTCTTAGCAAATCCTTTGATATATTATGTTTTATTTAATGCTTTAAAGCCTGTAGTTTTTAAATTAGTACTTGCAATGTGTCAAAGCCAAATTTTATATTCAGAATCCTTTGCTGGTTAGTTTTATTTTTATGCATTTACAGTTTTCTTTCACCTACAAATTTTTGTACTGCACGCTTTACTTATTATTTGAAAACCTAAGTTTGGAGGAAACAAAATTTCTTCAAAAGAAGAAAACTAAATTTTATTTGTCCTCATTTAATTATAATTTTAAAATTAATTTTACATGACCTTGGATATCAAAGTTTAGTTTTAAATAACTATAATTTTTTTTGTGAATATTATAGTAAATTTAAGCAAAAATCATTAATAATGGAGGTCAATTATAGAGTTAAGATAGTTAGTATGAAAGGATAAGATTATGTTTTTTCTATTTACAATAAAGGAAATTGTATATTTAAAGTATTAAGAATCTTAAAGTTTTGTATAATAATAAAATAATTAGACTTTATGAAACTCTTCAATGCTAATATGATTTCTAAAGTGAAGGAAGGTGAGAAGTTTTAACTTTAAGAAGATTATAGTGTAGTTCAAAATTTTTAAAATTTATCCAGATATAGTAATCGTCACATGAAAAAGAAAATAAAAAAATGATTGAAAATGATCCTAAAGAAGAAAAGTAAAAAAAGGAAAATAAAAAGGAAAAGAAAAGAAAAATATGTAAGAAGAAGCTTGAGGAGATGTCTAATAAAAAATGGTTTCACTTAAATCAACTTGAAGGAAAAGGCTTTATTACATTTTTTAAACATGTATTTGAGTATTAGTATCGTTACTAATAAAGTTTTCATGAAATTCTTTTTCATATGGGCATTTTAAGTATCTTTGATATGATAAATTACCATTCTTCTTGAAATGAATGGGGATTCAAAAATCTTATATTTAATTACTAGGTGTTCATATACTTTCAGTTTTAACCAGAGTTATTAAAATTTTTTCTGAAGTTATACTATTATAATTATCAAACCAAATTATAGAAGTTTATAAGTTAATATCTACCATAAGTCATATTTTTTATGTAGTAAAATGGTCACTTGATGACAAGTAACATTTAAGTTTAGGGGAATTCGATACAACAAAAAAATGTGTAGTTTTATATATACATTTTATGCTTAAATTTGGTGATATTGAACCTTAAAGAAGACTACTTTCATGTTTTGTTGAAGGTATATTGATTTTAGGCATTTAGAGCAGAAAGAAGCAAAAATGAGGAAATTCGGAATCAAAATAGAGCTTTTCAGCATACTGGTGCTAGAGACACCATTTTATAGAGAAGTGGCGCCAGAGGTGCCAGAATTGATCCTAGAGGTGCTAGAATCTAGAGAACAGTGTGGAACTTTAATACATTGGCACGAGAGACAAATTAATATGGAGTAAGGCAGTTATTGATTATTTTTGAGTAGTTCTATAAGGCTTCAATTAATTCAAACACTCATAGAGTGATTCAATGAATCTAGACGCTTTGGAAACACTCTTAAATGAAGAGATATGTCTCTTGGAGGAAGGGGCTTGTCTCTTGTTGTGAAGAGGTGTGCCTTTTTGGAAAAAAAGAGAGAATTTTGAATTCTTTTTGGAAGAAAGACTGACCCTAGTTAAAAAAGGGAGAGTCTAGAGATTCAAGAGAGGGCAGCGAGAGATTTGGAGAAGAAAAGCTAAGGGTGGTCTGAAGAGAAGTCTTGAGGGAAGAGTTAGGTTTTTCTTCTAGAGTTGTAAGAGGAGAGGGAATGTGAGAGATTTCTTCTTCTATTTGTTAAGTTGAGTTCTTTCTTTTATTTGTTTTGTAAACTTGTTTTCATATATATAATTTATGTTTTATCATATCCTTCTCATGAACTGTAAGTACTATTCTTTATGCTTCTCCGTACAATGAGATATGGTTTTATGAAGAATTAATTTTGTTATGTAAGGTTTTAAACATAAATAAATTGTGATGATTCAAACTCTAACCTTAATTTACTTTTTGATCTGACAAATTGAAATGTTAAAAATTGTTAAGAAACATAAGATCCAAAAGGGCTATTCTTTCTACAACAAGGTAAGGTCACATTCAATTTCTTGGGTGAGAATATAGTACATGGGATTGAGTGCAAATAAATAGGGAAATATACTTTGATGGACACAGAATTGGAGATTTTAGGGTAATAGACTAAAATTCACAATTTATTCAAGTTGCTTAGAAACTAAAGCGAGATTGTTACCCTGCATTAGAGGGAGAAGTAAGAGCTCTAGAGTGGCAACCAGTATCCTGTTAACTTAACAACTTTATGGACCAAACGCTGGATTAGTCAATATTCTTTACACACTCTCAGAGGATAAAGAATAGGATTGCTCCGGTTTTACACAATACAATTTTATATTTAATTTTAAATGACTTTAATTACTTCATAATACATAAACTCATTGTAAAATGGAAAGATGTTTTCTTAAATTTGAACTTATTGTTATAAAACTTTGTTAATTCCTAATAAGTTTACTTTTGAAGTTTAGCAAATAACTTAGTTAACTTAATTCTTTTAATTACTTTTCATTTAACAAACAATAACTTTACTTTAGATTTATTATACGTGCTTAAGTTTTATAGTTTGAATATTGTGTTTTACATTATAACCATAAGAATATACAACTCCCTGCGGGATCAATACTTAGAACTCCATTAAAGCTTTTTATTACTTGAGCAATATGTATACTTGCATTATTATTATGGTTTGGAAACTTAAAGTTTTTAAACTATAAAACTATTTATATTGAATATATTTTTGTTGAAATTAAATTGCATGTTTACTATTCGTGCTATCATGTTTGTATTGTAGTACTACAAGATATTTACAATTCACCATGAAAATTGGACATCAACATCTAATCAATAAAGAGAAATTAAAAAATGATAGTGATGTAAGATAACTAATTATTAAAAGTAACTAAAAATTGACATCGATGCAGGATTTTTTATCAATAAAATCTGAAAATAAATGACAACAAAGATTAACATCTAATCAACATTATTCACAAAAAATTGACACTGATGCTCAATCATAAATTAAAAACATGTCCCCTAACTTGGCTTGGGTTAATATTTGTAGTAGTTATCTACCCATTAGTGACAAGAACCATGGTGGGTGGCAAACAAAACATCCCATTAGCCAGTCTCACTGGTTACCCCTGTGAATTTTGTGACAAGATCTGCTTAATATGTCTAGGAAAATATGATTCCTAAAAGGTGATGACATAATTGAGCAATAAAGATAGATAAAGTGTAAGATTTAAGCTAGGTGGTAAAAAAAACAATAAAAAATCTTTGATCTTATTTTCCAAACAATGAAATTGGTATTTTTTGGTAGAACTAAAATTCATGTAACCATCAAGTTCAACCCTGAAAGAAAGCTTAGAAGAAAAAGCCCTAGTGACCATGTGATCCTTGCTCGGTAGCAGAAAAATATGTGCTTCATCATGAAAATGATGATTTTGATATGGGTGGAATAACTCATAAAGATTGAAAATCACTTACAGTTTATGGCAAAATGACAGCTACATACTTGATTTGAACAAATCTAGGTAGAAAATGAGATCCTCTCCAAATATGCTTGTCACAGACATATCCACCAACTGCTCAAGGCTGAATATCTGACTCAAAGATCTTGGTATCTTGTAATAAAGCTACTTCCCATGGTTACAAAACTGACCTATGAATCACTTTGATTGATTTAAAGAGTTGAGGTGAGTATTTTTTAGTCATCTAAACAAAAGAAAGGGAAGAAAAATTTGAGAGACGAATGCAAAAGAGAAATAAAAAGCCCAACACCAAAGCCAATGTGCAACCCTTATATATAGGGTAATAGAGGGATCAAAAATCATACATCAATTTCAAAAATGTGCTATCACATCAACACATAATTAAAGAAAAGAAATAATAATATAAATAATTTTTTTTAATTATTAAACTTACAATTTATTCTAAGTGAAAATAATTGGAAGTGGTTCATATGTTGCTTTGGTTGAGATAAGTGCCAGTGACTTTATATATGCACAAAAATACAAGAATTTGATACTACTGCTAGAAGATTTAATTCCCCTGCAATGACGCCAAGAACTTGACAGCGGTTATAGATTCAATAAAGATGTATATAAAATATTCAATAATTGCAAAGTCACACTTATCAACGCAAGTATACGTATCGCTCAAGTAATACAAGGCTCTAATGGAGTCCTTGATATCGATCCCACAAGGAGTAATATTAGAGGCTATGAACTAAGATTTTAGAAAATCAATATTTAATCATAACAATATAGTTCAAATTGCTTATCTGTTACTAATAGGCAATTGAAATAAATATGTAATTTTAAAAACTCTTAAATAACTAATTCTACTAATAAAGTTTCTAATGTGAAGTTCAATATATAAGAAAACTTCCTTCTCCTTGTCAAGAAATTAAAGTGAATGGATAAAGTGAATTAGTTCAAATTGGATTGTGCCAAATAGGAACATACCTATCTTTACCCTTTGTTCCAGGCATAAAGAACATTGACTAATCCTATGCTTGTTTACTAAATCTGCGGCTAGGTTGGGAGGATACCGGCTCTCACTTTGGAGCTCCCATGTTCCCCTTGTCTGAGGGATAACATCTACACTTCAGCACCTAAACGATTGGACTGAATTGAGGATTTTAGTCTGTCACTCTAAAATCTCCAATTCTACTCCCGATAACTTTATTTTTATATTTATTTGCACCCAACTTTCAAGGACTTTGACCTCCCTGAATCTTGGATGTAATATTCACTTTAGTTGTAAAACTCAACATATTTTAACAAATCAATTGGCCAGATTGAAAGTAAATTAAGTTTGAAGTGAAAAGATCATCACAGCTACTTTAACATTCTTAAGGCTCAAGCAATTCAAATCATCATTTCACAACATCTCAAGACAAGGATAAGGACAGAGAAAACTACTCAGAACTCATGAGGAAGATACGATAAAACTTGGAATTTATATATAAAAGCAAATTCATACAAATTATAATAAGTAAATACCACTTATCTCTAATTCCTCCTTAAGCAAACTGCTCGAAGTTCCTCTGAATCTCTTCCTTTCTTTACAGTACACAGAATTCTTTGTCAAAGCGACAAGGAGGAAGAAATCTCTCACTTTCTCTCCACTCGTACAATCTCTTGAAGAATTCCTCAGAATCTAACCCTAAATTAAACTCTCTACACTCTCTCCAATTTTTCTGCCTAAAGTTTCTCTTAATGTTGTAGAAGAGTTTTCCCAAGAGTTGCCTAATCATCCCCTCAGAAATCGTCCACATTCAATGCGCCTATTAAGATAATCGTCGATCTCACCATCTGCGGTCTTTTAGAATATTTGATTCTAAACTCTCGGTAAAAACCCGTCGTCGGCGCCGTTGAGCTCTCCGTCGGCGCCCTAGTTCAAATCTTCATATTTTGGTACTTTTCGCTCCAAATTCACTCCTTTTTGCATCTTTTTGCTCCATTGACCATAATTCAACATACCGGCAATAAAACATCAAAAATACATTTTTTTAAAATGCAATATCATCAAAATCAGTGTAAAATAGGTATGAAAATCTCAACATATTTTTCTTTGATCATCAATCCCTTGTCGAAGTAGAATATTATAGAACACCTCTCCCTTAAGCTCAAAGTTATCCACACTATCCATTTAGATCTAGATACAAATCATGGATAAGGTTAGCTCTAGTCAAATGGCCACCAACACCTTCCACAACTCCTTTATCTCCATCTTTCACTACATCCTAGTTGCCCAAGCTATGTAGTCCTCTATCTCAACCAAGCAGATGCCCAACAATCTAGGGGACATCCTGCATCTATTAGTTGCCTCTTCATGGTGCACAAGTGGGTTTCTTGGGTGGTCAACCACATTCTCATCACTCCAAGTCTATTTTAGAGCTACCTTCCCCAACAAGAAAATCATCAATTGATATCACCTAATCAACACTAAAAAGACAGTATAAGTAAAAGTAAGGAAAATTTTTGTCGAACCAAGCAAGATATATTCTCCTCATACCAAGGAGTTGATTTAGCCTGAATCAACTATTTGAAACACTACTCTAACAAAGTCGTAGTGGGGCACCCATAATCTTTTTCTCTCTAGTAAATAATAAAGCACTAACAACTTTCTATGCCTTGAATAACAGGGTTCCAATGGCTCCATGCATAGGTTGCTTAGCTAGCTAGCTATGTGCCATAATATGATATTGGTTTGATGGGTCAGCGCACAAATTTCCCAAACTATTTTAGTCTTCCTCCCAATCCTTCCCCTACTAAGGAATTTGAACCGAGTGATGTGACCCCACTTCACTTGTTGGCTGACTTGTCTTTTGCTTCTTGTAAGCAAGTTTCTTCTTTTTATTTTTTTAATTTGGTGTGCTTTCTTTCTTTGACCATTTATTTTCTAATTCAAGTTTTGCTTTGGATACAGGGCGAGATGACATTTTAGATAGTATATAGGCGGCCAACATCATTTCTCAATTAAGAACCTCATTTGAAGTTTTCAGAGCACTAAACATGGTAACACTTGAAGGCTGACCAACCAAAATGCAAATCAAATAGAGAATAACAAAGGAGCCAGTCACTCCTTATTTATAATAATTATAGACAAAAAATATAAAAAGTTAAATTATTAATACTTTGATTAAAAATGCTATCTATTTTTTGTTTAATTCTCTTATTCTTATCACAGTTGTTACATTTAAGAAGCATGAGAATTTAGAGACTAAAATATGCATATCAGGAATTCATTGACACAAGTCACGAGGAGATATAATCGACTAGGATATAGAAAACTATGATTAAGGAGGGCCCACTTGCGGGAGTTGAAAGGATCTACTCACTTGAACAGCTGCAAGCCCCTGAACATAAGTTGGAATTCAATCTAGTGTTGACTTTCCAAATCAAAGACTAAGACTAATCGAGCCAAGAAGAGATATCAATCTGCGTATTGCCTCAACCCACTTCAAAGGAAGAGTTCAGTATCACCAACAGTCTCATGGATGCCCTTGAGATTCCTCATCAGGGCCAATAATTGGCAATAACATAAGGCATGAACATCTTAGAGGACCTCCTTGTCAAGGAACTCATTCATAGATCAATATCTAATAACTAAACTAGCATAATCGACCAATAAAGCCAAGTTGATCGAGCTAAATCTTGCCAACCCGACGACCATCAAAGGTCTACTGATTATCATGGTTTAACAAAGTTAGATGAGAAAGTCTTACCAAACTAAGACTCGTTTATTTCAATCGACTGAGTCTGAGGGTAGTCGTGTCAAAGGCTCATATGTATAAATTACATAAAACCTAATGTTGTGCCCTCATTACAGTAGGGAAAACAAGTAACTTCTCACAGTATACCCCACCTTTTAAAATAGGAAAATTAATTTATGAGAAAGTGCTAATCGAAAAGATTGATTATTGTTTATTATTGTGCATTCCACCCACCACCACTCTCTCTCATGTCATACCCTATATTTCTTGGGTGTGATTCACAGAGAGATTAGGATTCAACATAGATCATATGTAATTTCAAACTTATGGATTTTGATGCCTAAGAAAATGAATAGCTGATATGTAACTAGAAGTGATTTGATCTAGCATTTATTTTTGAACGCTTTTTAAATATTAAAACTCTTTTATGTATTAACTAAAATATACATGAATTGACCACGAGAAGAGTTAAACCTCTCTTTCAAAAAACTTATAATTGAAATTTTTCTTTAACTAAGTAAATCCAAAGTGCTAATGATCATTTATGTCATGTTTATTAATGTAAAAAGAAGTTTTAAAAAAAATATAGTACTAAAATGAGCCTATTCAAATTGTCTAATTATTTTGACAAAAATGTTTAAAATGTTCGTATATAATCTATAATAAGTTATATTATTATGTATTTAAGAAGGTACTTCTGCTAGAGAGAATTTTACCAAAGAAGTTCCATAGTTTAATTTATAATTGTTTAACAAAATCTATTAACATATTTAATTTTTACCATTAATGTTTTCAAATCAGCTTCAACGATCAATGCTCTTCAATCACCATATGTCTGATGCCTTGCATTTTTATTGTTCTCTTTCACTTCTTTAAGGAATGATTAAGTTTTTTATTGATTGTTATGTGCCATTTGATAATTCTCATCAACAATCACTTAATGCTTGCCAATTAATATCAGTTTCTTGTTTGATTATGTCTATCATTTAAACTATAAGTATGATCCTTTTTTGTCACCCAACAAAACATAAACTTAAGAGAATTATTGATTTAACTGTCAAACATTGACCAATTTTTAACATTCCTTAGCGATCATTATTTATTGCTTACTGAGAATCCAGTTGCACCAACATCAATGTTTGACATTCAATTTCATCATTAATTGGTTTCCTCTTCTATTAGGATAATGTCTGAGTTGACAATCATCCAAGTTTATATTGACATTGTTAACAATCATCTAATAAATATCAATTACCAATTCCCATTGTCCATAACTATTGATGTACAAAATAAATCTTACGAGTGACTAAATATTTCATTTTGTTGGAAGAATGATCAAAATATTTGGCAATACTTCCATTGATTACTATTTGATGCTCTATAAAGATTGACACTTGACACCTAATATCGATCGTTATTAAACACCCACCTTATCAAATACATATTCTCCCCAATAAATAAAGGAATAGCCGAGAAGCCACAAAATTTCACTTTATTTTCAATATTTATCATTAACTATGTTTTTATGCACACCAATGATCTCCATCCAAGGTCTGCCCACTGCATATGTAGAATACCCATCTAATTGGATCCTTTGTCTTCTCTCCTATAAAGAAAATGAAAATGCCGACAACTCATTATCTTTTAGTGATGACTTAAAAGCCCCAAATCTCCAACTACCATTACAAGAGATATTTTTGTGTAGATTTTGTATGCTACCTTGTATTAACTCTTCACATTATTGAGAAGTGAATTTTGAATAATGCTAAACTCATAATTCTAGAATTATTTTAACTAAGTTATGCCCAATGAGTTTTTCATCTAAAGTTTTTCACTTAAACAAATTTTTGTTTCCCATATTTTGCTCTCAACACGTCAGTGTTATGCAAATTTTTTGTGCAATGCTAAGACGAAAAAATATTTTTCTACCATAATGAATATTCTTGCAAGCAACAACTTCATAAAGTTACCTCAATGAGGGGTAAAAAAAGCTAAACATAGTTAGAAGACAAGCAAATTGGCATATTGCTCAATGTCTTGAAACTAGTGTTCACAAAAGGTGATCAAGAAGATCTATTTCTACGATCTAGAAAGAATGGTGATTTAAGAAATGCAAATACTTTCTAATGATAAAAAAACCTTTGAGAGCCGTTTATAACTCCTCTTCCTTAAAGATGGGAAATGACCATAAAATTATCTTAAGTTTGGTTTACACTACCTCTATCATCACAAGCTTCTAAAATATTGGGCGTCGTCATATGATAAATAATGATTGAATGTTGCAACTATCCTAGTTCATGTTAGCCATCATTGTTTGCATCCCAAGATTGCAAAAAAAGATTAGAGTGCTGGAACCTTAAGATCATCACATCCATGGAGAATGACAATATTGCTATTTGCAGTTGTTTTAAAAAGTGAACATTGGTAATATCACAAGGATATATATAGATTGCATGAGAAAATAGACGTCAGGTGACTTATTATTGTAATGGTCCCCTCCATTTTTGCACTCTCAGAGCATAGATCATATTTATCCTCTTAAATATTGCCAAAAACCATCAATTTTGATAAAACATCTATATATATTAAGATCATTGCCGATTTTATTTTTAAACTTGCATTATAAGCTACGTGAGAACCTTTCATTCTATATATAGTAGCTAAAATGGTTTGCAATATAGACAAATATATTTATTATAATAATAAATACAACGACAGATACTCATCAATTAAAATGATGCATTTTCTCGAGATGTGCGCTTCTTTGTCCACAATGAATAGCATTAATTTCGTAGAATATTCATGAGTAATTGTTGGTAAGTCTCTATCAATATCATTATTGGTCTTACAGTTTGTAATAATTGGTATCTAAGGTATTTTTCACAAATAGGCTATTGAAATCCAAGTTTTTGTTTTAGCCTTTAGTTCTTTTGTTTTTGGGGTCATTTCCTCCATTATGTTGTTGCTAGCAAAACCCACTGTTTTTAATTTGGGATTTTCAATTATTTCCCGCAGTCAATTCAAGCTATTTTTTTTTATCTATCGAGAAAAAGATTCATTTTCCTTTAAAAAAGGAGGTTTCATCTCTAGAGTTGAATATCTCAGTAAGATTCTTACTGGATCCAACTACTAGGAATCGGTATAAAAGACAAATCTGCTATGAAACGAGTGCTTATTATGTGCGGACACTTGCATGTGGTGTCCAATTAAAACCTGATACGTGGAAATACGGGGCCCAACAGTAAAAAAATTAAATTTCTATTTTCTTACTGTGCGATCCTGCCCAAGTCATGCCCAAGCACCTAAAAATTAAACCAAGCGTTCGACATTCGTTTACGACTTTGGATTACTTTCTTGAATCTTAAAAAGTCTTGCCCAAGCACCTAAAAATTAAACAAAACATCGCCCGAGGATCAAGCACCATCATTCGACATTCGTTTACGACTTTGGATTACTTTCTTGAATTTTAAAAGCTTAGGGTTTTGTGTTGTTGTTCGCTGGTCGAAGTAAAGTCGCCATTTCTCCTTACCAAGATGGAATTTGAGCCCAGGCAGACGGAAACCAAAGAGAGCCCTGTGAGAATGGAGATCAAAGAGTTGTTGATAATGGAATATGAAGATCATTTGAAAATGGCGACAGATAAGCGCAAGAAGAACGAAGCGAAGGAGCGTAGGAAGAATGAAAACCAAGAGGGTTAATCCAGGTAATTTTTATTTTGGTGGTTCTACTTTCATTGACGAGACCATGTTAACATACTGTAGAAATTCATCCATATAGTATTTGAAATAGATACTTGAATGACTGATAGCTCTGTTTATCTAAAAATGAAAAAACAAATTACTAAAGTATTTTGCTCAGACTTACTACTTTTGGATTATATTTGAGTAGTATTTGAGTAATATTTAAGAGTAGTCTGATCTAAATATCACAATTCACCCAATATTACCATAATAATATCAGAATAACACTGAAATAAAACTTGAATTTTAATAATAATACCAAACCAACACCACATAACACCACCGAAATAATGCATGAATATTACCTAAATAATTTTTTATTAATATTGGTAATACCTGAATAAGATTGAATAAAACCTGAATTTAAGTAATAATACCAAACTAACACCACATAATACCACCAAACTAATACCTGAATATTACCTATATAATACTATATTAATACCTGAGTAATTCCTGAAAAAAGATTGAATAAGACTTAAATTTTAAAAATAATACTAAACTAACACCACATAATACCACCAGAATAATACCTAAATAATACTATAATTATTACATTTATAATACCTGATTTTCTTTAATAATATCAAATAACACCACATAAATAATACCATAATATGACCAAAATAATACTATAAATAATAGCTGAACGATACCATAATAATGCTTAAATATCACCCCAATAATCCTAAAATAAAACCTCCCTACCTAAGCCGCTTACCATAAATACCTTAACAAATACTAAATAACACTGAAATAACAACGTAATAATGACTATAGGACCCCTAATATTTGTTACATTATTTTGTTTTATGTAGGTTTGTGAACCCAAGGTCCATGAGTTGTAGATGACGACCCTTTGTAGTGAGAGATGTGCTTAATAAGGTCAGGCCTGTGATATCTAAAGACATCAGGAATGAGCTGAAAGTGATGAATGTTGATCAATTTTTTGCGCTCCACCATATCCCCAAAACAATGTCTTGATACTGAAAATATTGCGATGTTGGCAACATGAAAAAATGGTATTCAGATTGGATGGGAAAGATCTGAAAATAATGTCTGATGAAGTTGCAGTTTTGATCGGCATGCTAAACAAAGGAGAAGTGTCAAAGTGGAAGAATGTTCCATCATGTGGTATGAATGCCCGCCAAATGAAGAATGATATTTTGAAAAATATTTATTTCTTTTGATCTCGTATAAACGTCAAAAAATGTTTATTTGTTTGTGCAAAGCTGAATAAGAATTTTCTTTTACACAACATTTATTTTATGAGCACAGTTCTTTGGTAACTCCTGACGCTCCTAAGGCTATACCTTGAATGTTGAGGTGGTCAACCAATGTAAGCTGGAACTCATCACAGATTGATATAGCTTTTAAGAGGCTAAACAGAAAAAGGCAAGTCACTGACATTATTAGTTGTTACTTATGTGTTATATAGGTGTCATATATTTGTTACATTTAGTTGTTATTTAAAAAATATCTTATATTATTTTGAGAGTTTTAATGATTAAAGCTTTTCTTTGTGAAATAAATTGTAGGATCATGATCAACTTTTGGATCTAAAAGAGGATGATCTCAATTGCCTCGCCAATCCAGATGAAGGATTACCTGGTCCAATTCCAGCAACGCAATTCCAAGGTAGACCATAGACACCTGCATCATTTGATATAAGGTCAATTGTTTCAGGCGAAATTGCCCCGGAGCCAATGTACACCACAATTTAGTTTTTTCTATGCACTAATTAGTATCACATTAAACTTTATAGATCATACAATTTGCAAGAGATGCTGAAAATTCTTTTAGGGCGAAACCCGCGAAATGGTCAAGCTCAATCCTTAAAAGATGTTACAGTCAAAAGTAATAGTATTGATTGTGACATATTTGTACGCAAATTTATGGAAAGATTAGTAGAGACCAACATAAGTGATTGGAGTGAAGAGCTGGGTTGGCTGACAGACATGACAAGATTTACGGCAAAGCTAGCCCATGAAATTTATTTGTGGATATTTTCTCAAAGTTAAAAGATATTATAGTGGAATGTTGTTATGATTATTTGGTATGATTAGAATTTTGGTATAGCTCTGTGCAGTCTCTACTGTACAATCCCTAATGTATCAAATTCCCTAATGTATAGTCCCAAAAGTTATATTTGGCATGATTATCTCTCAAAGTTCATTTGTTTGCATTATTATTAGAATGTTGGTATAAAATGTGTGCAAATACAATCCCTAATGTCTTCTCCTCCACTGTTGTTTAGAATGTTTTATTTCAAAATGCACTGGAAGAATATCAAGGTAATATTGTGGTAATGTTATGGTAGTATTCTTTTAATATTGTGGTACCATTATGGTAATATTATGTAATGATGTTCGTAAATTATTATATATGATTCTGGTTGTATTTGGGTAATATTATGGTAATATTAAGATAATACAGCTATTATTTTCCCTCTGCAGTTCTTTAATTCTGGTTTTTATGGGTAATATTATGGTTATATTATGGTATTATTATGGTAATATTAGAGTAATATTACGACTAAATGGTGCATTTTCACTTATTAATATATATGGCTTAATATTAAAAATATATCATTGGAAAAAACACTTTACGACCGCAGAGCCAAGAATACACTAGAAGAATATTCCAATCAAACCATGATATTCCTTGTGCGTGAGATGTTATTTTATTCTGGTTGTTTTTTTGGTAATATTTTGATAATATTATGGTAACATTACGACTATATGGTACATTTCCATTTACTAATCTTTAAAGGCTTAATAGTAAAAATATAACCTCGGAACAACCACGCTACGATTGTGGAGCCAAGAATGCACTAGAGGGAAATTCCAATTAAACCATGTTATATTCCTTCTACATGAGACACTCTTTTATTCTAGTTATTTTTGGGTAATATTAAGGTAATATTAGGGTAATGATTAAGTTGACTTTATTATGATTTTAATTTTAATTTTTAGCTGAGTTTTCATGTTATGATTTATTTAATTTTATTAAATTTATTGAATTTCATTAAGGAATTAATATATGAGAGTGGTGATTAATCATTTTCAAGAATTTATTCAATTTAGACTTTATTTGTGAATTGATTTTAATTTAAATTTTTATTTATTTATTTATTTATTATTCATTGTTATTGAATTTTGTCATATTTTTTAGAAATTTTTAGAACTTTTGAAGAACTTAACATTTTTTATTTTCATTTTTTATTTTATTTTTTTAAGTTTTGGAATGTATATTGAAGTTTTGGATTTTCATGAAATTCTTGGTGAGTTTGGTTTCTTTTGATTTTAATTTTGCTTTTGTTTATTTTTTGATTAAATTGACTTTATTATGATTTTAATTTTAATTTTTAATTTGAGTTTTCATTTTATGATTTATTTATTAAAAGATAAACCATTTCTCATTTCAAAATAATCAACAGTCCTAATGTGCTGATTAATCATTTTCAAGAATTTATTTTATTTTAACTCTATTTATGATTTGATTTGAATTTTAATTTTAATTAATTTATTTATTTTTCATTGTTATTGAATTTTATCATATTTTTTTGAAAATTTTAGAACTTTTGATGAACTTAAATTTTTTTTTTCATTTTTTATTTTATTTTTAGTTATTTTTGGAATGTATATTAAAATTTTGGATTTTCATGAAATTCTTAGTGAGTTTGGTTTCTTTTGATTCTAATTTTGCTTTTGTTTATTTTTTGATTAAGTTGACTTTATTATGATTTTAATTTTAATTTTAATTTTTAATTTGAGTTTTCGTTTTATGATTTATTTATTAAAAGATAAACCCTATCTCAGTTCAAAATAATCAACGTTCCTAATGTGTTATTTATGAATCAAAGAAAGAATCATTCAAAAAATTTAAGGAAGAGAGTTAAAAGTGCCCAGAGAAGGACAAAGCAGAAGACATTTTTCTCTAAAGTCAAAGGGTAGATTAGGGCATTTCCATGCCTAGAATAACTCAACTTAAACTTTAATGACTTAAGGCCCGTTTTTAACAACTTATTCGATGTGGTGGCATGTTAAAAACGCACCTGGCCTGTTTGGGTAAACTGCATTTTGATAGCTTATACATTTTCAAAATGTTGAAAAGTGTGTTTTCACACCACACCTATCTAGGTGCGGTTGCAGCTTTCTGGCAGTGGTCTTGAGTTTTCCAAAAAAAAAAATTGCAATAGCCACCGCACCTAGCTTATCAGTAGATTATTCAATAAACTGCAGCTGCCCCAAACATACCCTTAATCTTAATCGACTCAACAAAGTATTAAGTATTTAAAGTAAAGTACATGAAACTATAAGAAGTGAAAACATGGTTAAAAATTCTAGCTTGGTGTTTGGTTCCATCACTAGTCATCAAGGAAAAGCCATTAAGAAAACACAAAGGCCAAATCCTAAGTTCTAAAGAGAGAAGGAACAAGATAAACCTCATGCAAAAAATAAGATCAACAACATGCAAAAAATAATTTTTTGTATTTTCTTATCTCATTTTCATACTCTTATGATGCAAGACATGTGATTTTCTCATTTTCTTAATCCTATAGATTTCATTCCCTAACACCTTTCATTGGGCTTGGATTTCATATGTTGATGAGTTAACTTCCTTATCTTAACTTACTTTGAAACCGACCTGATAGAATGTTAAAACTATTTTTGATATGATACTTCTAATCACTTCTTAAAAGAATAAGAAGGTTAACACACAATAGTCTAGTGGAATAGACATATTACCATTAAGAAATTGCAACTAAATGATAAAGGAGAAGAGGATTTCTGAAATATGTTGCATGGTTATGTACCCTTACCTGTAATATGGCTTTTAACTCATCTTATAACCAAGACATAGGCTAAGGAGAACATTTCTCTAGTTGTCAACATTTCAGTCATCTTTTAACTCATTCAAGTCTTTCATGTTTTGGAAATACATTATTTCCTTCACCCAATTAGATGAAGATAACAATTATAAAGCTTGAGAGAGGCTCAATGAATTTCCTTGGGAGTGCCCACACCATGCCCTCCTAATTGACTGATTGTCCAAACCTTCTATAATGGGATGGTGGGGGATTTGAGTTTAATTTTTTATGTCATGGTGCAAGGGGGGGGGGTGTTCCATTAGGTTAAAATCATGTCATGAACCGAAATGTCTATGAACAAAATATAATTGCTATCCAAGAGAGTAACCCATAAAAAGGGAGCTTGTTGGATTAAGAATGATGTTTTGACTATCCTTGTCTCATGAATTACTGACATGTCAAGGAGAATATATAAAATAGAAATAAATTTAGTGCAAGCATCCCTACCTAGTGATGAGATAGCTGATAGATAAGTAGGTGATCCTTGCAGCACTTTCATGGATATCATAGGAATTAGGTTTGATCATCCCTATTCTAATACAAACTACTTAGGCTAAGCCTTCAATTGAAACAATAATAATATAAGTGTACAAAACTAGCATTGGGATAACATCAAAGATAATCTTGTATGAAATTAAAACAACTATAGTAGAGAAAATTTTAGAACAACATACCTATTTATACTCACTTCTAATCCATGGATTAGGAAGGATGAACTATCTTTTGAATATTTGATAGTCAACAAAAGAAATCAATTAAAAAGTCAAGCTACAAACATGAGATACCAAATAAATTAAATAATTAGCTAAACATATAATCAATGGGCACTATTGGATGATACCCAATCACATAGAAGTGAATCCTATAGAATGAGGTTAGGAGCAAGTGCAAGCTATGAGGCTTGGTAGTGGGGAGGATTTAGAAGACACCAATAGAAAATGGAGTAGTTCAGTAAAGTTAGATCCCAAGCTTAAGGAAACTGTGAGTACTCAGCCACAGACTTAAGAAAACTCAAATCACACTCTAAGGAGGAACTTGAGAAATAATTTCTTGTATTTTGTGGGGCAAATATTGACCTGCAAAAAAAAAGAGTTAATTTGCAGAGTTCTAAATCTAGAAAACACCCTTAGAATTTATAATATGAATCAACCCCCTACATATTCTATTGAAGCATGTTATTGAATTGAGAGTTAGAAGTTGCAAGAAATTTATGAAACATAAGGATTTAGAAAAAAAAAACTCTAGGACAAACAAAAGATTGGGTGATCGATCGAAGGTTACTAAACTGAAATATTGATCATGGGCGAGGATTTTAATCTTGATTTAATTATTTCTCATGTTGAGGAAGATAAAAAAATTACTTCTTTGGAGGCAACCTAAGTAATATCTTATATTTTGAGAATATTTTTGCCTTGTATTTCTTTTTAATTTTTTTTTTGATACTTCTTTGACTTTATTTTAAGTTTTTATGGTTGCTTTCCTGATGCAAGGGTCGTGTTAGTTTTGGTGGAATTTTTAATCGAATTGATTGGAATTATCACATTTAGAATTTTCATGCATATAATTTAATGTTGACTGGTGCTTTATGAAATATTATATGTTACACTTGTCAATCTCCAAGTACAATTATTTGTTATGCTAAATTTATTGGTGCTAGATTTTTTGTTATTACATACTATTCTCTTTTTTACCTATAATTTTTCATTGTGGCATGCATAAGATAGAGAATATGTGTGAGAGAGAGCTACAAATATATACTTGCCATAGAAGTAGTGATCACTCATTATAAGAAACCTAATAATTTAATGATACTATATAGTAACATCATTAAAACTTTGAATACTCATTGAAAGGGGAGTTAGAATTAAAATATTCTGGATGAAATTCTTATGATATCATATGTAGGTAAAAGTTGAGTAATTTTTGGTTTACTAGAAAAATATTAATATTAAAAAACTTCTCTGAGAAATAAAAATATTAAAATCACATCAGGTTAAGATATTTGAGATCTATCTAAACTTAGGAAGATGTGAATTAAAGAAAATGATATGTTATTAAAATTTAATGAAAATATGATCTTGAAATGATGTTTATAAGTCTTTTATTTTACTTACATGATATAGTTAAAAAATTTGCAAAGACCATTTGATTCTCACGTTAGATATTAGACTACTTGAGAGCAAGTAATAAGTAAGTTTAAGGGAATTCAGACGATTTAATGTAACAAGATTTCATTACTTTTGATATCACATATTGTTTGTTATTTACCATAATTATATGTTTTGGGAAGGTGTTTTGATGTTGTTTTGTAGGTTACATGTGTCAAATGTGTTTCATTGAGCCAAAAACATGAATCAAGTAAATGTATTAAACCAGAATAGTACACCAGATGTGTGATTAGGCCAATGCATATATGCCCCTTAAATATAATATAATTTCCAACTCTTTTTTAAGTTTTTGAGTCAAATTATTAATTAAAATTTTCGGGAAATCCTCCATGGTTAAAGGCCCTTAATTGTACTATAATTTCTAGCTCGTTTTATGACTCTATTGACCTCACTTTTGGTTTAGGCTTAGTTTTCCTCTTTAGTAGTCTAAGGTCTAGCTATAAGACTTTCCTGTTGAATATTTCTAGAAAACTAGAAAAGGAACCCTCACCATTAGAAATTATACACTACTCTTTGCTCAACTTGAAGCTCTACATATTGGCCCTAACCTCTAGCACTTAGTAGGTGGGGTCAGTATGGGGGAGCTCAAGATGAGTACCCATATGACTGTTTGACCTTAGGGTTGATCCTAGGTGCTGGGGATAAGGCACTCACTTTCACTCACTACACTCACTCTCACTCACAATCCCTCACAAATCTAAACTTAGTATTTGTTGACTTTGATCCCTTGATCTTTTGGGAGACTCATGCAGATGGTCCCTTAAACCCACTAGCCCTAGGCTAGAGTTTAGCTAAGACTGGACCCAAATGAGGTTTCCATTGTTCTATAGCTCATTTATGGTGGTTATCTCCCTAATTCTACCCAAAATATTCAACTTTGCTTTTTGCCCCAAAATCCAACAAATTATCTAAATACCCTTGGAGCCCTAAATTTGGCCAAAATTCCTAAATTCACCCAAAATATCCAAATTTGATCAAAAATAATTTTAAACCTTTTGAAAATACCCAAATTACCCAAAACTACCCAAAAATGTCAAATTTATTAAAATATCCCCAAAATTGCCAAAATTACAAAAAATACCCCCAAAATTGCCAAAATTACAAAAGTACCATTGGCACCCCAAACTTTCCCAAAACCTCCAAAATCGCTCAAAATATTTCCAAAACCCATTTGGATCCCTCAATTGGACCTAGTTTAACCAATTTGATAATTTTGGCCAAAATCCCCAAATTATCTTTAAAGGCCCAATTCCCCAAATTTACCTCAAATGTCCATCAATTTGGTCCCAATTTCCCCCAATTTCAATACTAAACTCAAATTCACCTTGCATGTGGTGAATTTAAACCAAATCCAAGCTCAATTGGCCCATGCTTTAAGCCTGATTTTGATCTAAGTCAAACCTTAAATTTTGGCTACATAACTTAATCTCACCAATTTGAACCCCATAGCCTACTCAATTTGCTACAATTTATGTTGAAAACTCTTCATAACAACATTAAACATCAAAATTGACCTTTTATTGGCCTTGGTGAAGCCTCAATTTTCCTTACTTTTGACATAAGTCCAAAAACCCTAATTTTTCCCCAAATTGGCCATATCTCAAATTTTCCACCAAATTGATTATCTTAGCACCTAAATATGCACCCAATTTATGTTGAAAACTCTTCATTACATTCCTATTGAAAATTTTTAACAATCAACTTGGACTAGCCCAAGCCTAGCCCAATCTAAACTCAAAGTCTAGCCCAACGTGCCCAAAGTGACCAAAATTCCAAAGTCCTTCAAATTGAAAATGAACTCAAAATCATTTCAATCCTTCACCAAAAATCTTCATTACAATCATCTAAAAAAGTTTGATCAATCATTTCTGCTAATTGACATGGCTAGCCTAACCTAAACCCAACATCTAGCCAATTTGACCCACATGAACCCATGTACCAAAATTGGCCTAGCCACCTTAAAGCCACCAACTTTATGACTCCACAGCCTTTATGCTCCTCCTAAGGACAAGGCTAAAACACCCTAAATCCACCAAAGCATTATATGGACCAATGGATCCCCAAATTAAGGGATTGATTCCCTTTTTAAGCCTTAACCACAAAATCTCCTCCATCATTGATTGTTATAGGGAGTTAACATTCATTAGCCACTCCCTGAGCTTCCTGAGCCAAGAAATGACCACTCAATGACTGTCCAACCACCATGGTGGTAAGAAAATTGCCAAACTAAGAGCCACCACCATCAAATTAAACCCAATCTTAACCCTAGGGGCCAGCTCACTGATCCAAAAATTGCTTATATGCAACAATATAACAATAATTCTGATTATATTTTTCACTTATATTTCCTTATTTCACAACAAAACCAAAAACTTGTTCTTGAAAAGAAATAAGAATTTAACTTTTAACTTATATATATTGGGATACTACGCAAGTATACGTGTCGTTATCAAGCAATATAGTACTTTTTGATTAAGACCTGAATATCGAACCAACATGGAAGATATGCAATATGCATTTTTTGGAAACTTTCTATTTAAAAAAAACTTTTTTTTACTCTAGAGATTTTTTTTTTGTAAAGACAGTTTAAATATTTTTGGTAATTTTATTATTTTGACAAAAACATAACAAACTTAAAAAGATAACATGAGTTTTTGTAAAAGAAAAGCACTAAATATGAAAGTATCCTTCTCCTTATCATGAATCAGTAATAAGTGTAGGAATTCTGTTGTGGAAGTATTCATATTGTGTTGTGCCAAATAGGAGCAATAATATTCTTTACCCTTACTAGAGATGCTATAAATAATATTGACTAATTTAAAATTTGAATAGTTCTGAAGACCGGCTAGGCAGGGAAGATACTAGCTCTCACTCTAAAGTTCCCTCGATTCCCTCAACCTCGGGGCTAACATCTTGTATCAGAACCTAAAACAATAAACTAAGTTGGGGCCTTAACCTGTCACTTTAATGTCCTCTAACTCTACACCCATCAATGAATATTTCCCTATTTATTTGCACTCAATCATATGAACTACATTCTCATTCATACAACCTCATGTGATTCTTTCCAATTATTGACTGAGATAATACATGCACGGTTCTTACATGTTCTCACAACAAATTTTAACATCTAGATTGGCCAACATAAGAAGTAAATGAAGTGCATGGATTTAAATCAGCACAACTTCTTCCAACATTAAAGATCAATACTCTCTACAACTTCTATCCAACACTTAATTGCTTATCATTTTAAGAAGAAAGATAAACAAAAATACTCAGAATCTATGGAGAAAACAAAACCACATTTTAGTTTAAAAGTAGAAATCATTGTCAAACCAACAAAAAAGTCTCAATTAAAACCAAAAGTAGTCTCAAACAAAAGATGAAAACTTATCTCAAGCCCTCTACAAAACTCTTGAAGTTCCTTTGAATTTATTCTCTTTTAGAACACTTCAATATAAACTAAAATAAAAAGGACAAATATGTGGTGACTGAAAATCTCTCCAACTAACTGCCTTCCCAATACTTTCAGGACCCCTTTCAAAGTCTCAATCTTCCTTCTTCTATAATTCTCCAAAAGGTGTCTTGGTATCTCTTCAAAATGTGCCTTGATTCGATGTATTTCCCCAAGAGATGCATCCTTTTGTAACAAAAATAAAAAGGATAAATATGTGGTGACTGAAAATCTCTCCAACTAACTGCCTTCCCAATACTTTCAGGACCCCTTTCAAAGTCTCAATCTTCCTTCTTTTATAATTCTCCAAAAGGTGTCTTGGTATCTCTTCAAAATGTGCCTTGATTCGATGTATTTCCCCAAGAGATGCATCCTTTTGTAATAATTTTCATCCATGGCGGTTGTAACCACCTATTAAGCCAATATGTGCCTCAAAAACCTTTTCAAAATTCGAAAAAATTGAATTTACCAATCCAATAACAACCACTGGCGCTTAAGTGTGGGGCCTTTAGCACTTAGGCGCGACCTTCTCTATTTAACCAATGCTTAAGGGTTGGATTTGGCGCTTAAGCGCCAAAACACTTTTGCACATTTTTCACCTATTTGCTCCAAATTTGATCCTTTTTCACTCTTTTAAGCATTTTTCACCTTTTTATCTGTACCTGAAAGAAAAACACAACAATATCTTCCATTAAAGCGCAATATCTCAAAAATAAGTATAAAATTGTGTCTAAAAATACAGTTTATTTTAGGCGTATCAAAATCCCCCGAACTTCAAATGTTACTTGTCCTCAAGTGACACTTTAAACTTTAAAAACAAAATATGTATGATATGTGTATGATTTTCTTTAGGAGTGACTAAAATTTAGATTTAGAAATATAGTAGTCCAATTTAGAAAAAATATTCACTAAATGAAACCAACTTAAATTTTAGAAATTTTTAAAGTTAACAAAGATGAAAATATGAGTTCCTATCTAATTCAAAAATATTTTAAGTCTTCCAAATTTAGAATTTAGTTCTTTTATTATCTCCACTTAAATTTTTTTTTTTCTTAAAAATAATTTTACTTACTATATTATATCTATAAGCTTAAGATTTTCTTAAGTCTTATACTTTAAAAAGATCAAATATAAAAGCAATTTTTTATCACGCACTAATCCTCAATCTTCTCCTCACTTTTCTTCTTCTTTTCTTTTTTTTTTCTTTTTCTTTTTCTTTTCTTTTTCTTTTCCTTCTATTTTTCTTTTTTTTAGGCAATGATTACAATATTTGGATAGGCCTTTAATAATTTTAAATTCTACTTTTCCTTTCTTAAAGCAAAATTTTGATAAAAAAATTTTACTTATAAATATATTAATAGCTTTGAAAATTATTTTTAATAAAATAAATTTAAGTATTAAAAATAAAAGTCTAAATTTTTAAAATTTTCAAAAATACAATGTTTCTTTCTAAAGATTGTTACTTATATTAATCATTTTCTACACTAAAAACTTTTAACTTAAAGTTATTCTTCATTACTCAAAATTTCAACTAAATTCTCTTACCCATTTCTAAAATCAAATTTTACTTCCCTAATATAACTTCATATACATGATCAATTTTTATTTTTAAATCAAATTTACTTTTAATTCATTTGAGAACAAATAAAATTAAAGTTTTGAAAATATTTTTCAACCCCACCAAACTGAAATTTTTAACATATTAAACTGTTTAACATCAAATATATATAAGAAGGAATAAAAATTAAAATAACTACTAACAAGAATTTTTATACTCTAATGATACAAGTATAAAACTAAAAACATGTGTAAAATTATTTTGATCAAATTTTCTAATATTTTCATTTCAATTCAACATGTAGAGATTCAATAGACTTCTAAACAATGGGTATAAACATAAAAAAAAACTAACACACTAACTTGAATTCACAATCTCAACATAAAACAAACTCTCAAACACGATAAAAGAAAAATACAGGGTAGCAGTTTCTGAAATGTAATATTTAAGACCTAAGTTAGCAAGATTTTCATCTTTTCAAAAGACATAGAATTAAGTTAAGTTCTAAACTAACTAAATCACAAAGCTCACAATAATTAATACCCTAGAATTTTAAAGCAAACTACTAACTAACACAAACATCACAATAACAATAAAAAACAAAAGTACAAAACACAATACATAGTACATATCATCACAAAGATGCAAATGTACCACATAGTTCACAACATAAAAATAAATAACACATCACAAATCTCAAGTCCAAAGCACATAGTCTAACACATATTACGAATATAAAAATCTCTCAATTCTACTCCTCATCTTCTGAAGCACCGCTATACCACTTTTCTTCAGGCTCATAATCAGGATATTGAGGATATAGAGGAAATTGCACTTCTGGGTCACCTTTATTTAGGTTCTCCAGAGATGAGTGGAATTTCTCTTCATAATCACTCTTTCTTCTACTGTACCTATCAGTATGCTCTACAAAATGCTCTAAATTCTAAACTTTATCAGTGGTAAAATTAATATGATCCATCATCCTCTACAATAATTGATCTTGGGTCTCAGTAGACTCATCTCTAGATTTAGAAGCACGTGAGGTAGATGGTTGTCGACACTATTTTGTTTAGAGGAGTTGCCTGTTAGAAGCTATCGGTTGCCAGAATCGAAATCTCATCGCCCGCTTCGGAAGGACATTTTAATTTACATATAGATTTAAGTTTAGAAAAATATGAAATCAAACTAATGCAATATTTTTCATACTTTAAATTAAAGAGCGTTGTACCTCAAACCCTGTATCTATCCCGAAGAATAAACAGAAGACTTGAGGACGAGGCTCGATCAAATAAACTAAGAAATATATTACATCCGTTTGGTCTTTGAAACTATTTTATTTGCCGACAATTTCCCCTATTTAATATGAAAAATTAAATAGGGTTTATTTTAAGCTGGTTTCAGATACGCTTCTTATAAGGGCAAGTCTCTATAGTTAATTACATCTTAGATAGCCGAAGTCACCTTAGAAAACTCTTAATAAAAATTAGGGAATGTTATCTTCAAGAAGGTCAAAGGATAGAACTTTTCAACGATATCAGACAAAGAGGTGTGAAAAGGGATTGGCTCAAATTTGGAGCATTTTATTTTTGACATATAAAAGAGGCAGAACTAGAGGATGTCATAGATCCGGAGGAGAACCTCGGTGACTTTTCAGTCTATCCTATTGTTTGGATTCAATTTTAAGGAGAAATATTTAGGTGTTTCATTCTGCCAATTTTATTTAATTAGGGCTTACATTCACGTGAAATGATCGCACAAATATCCTAGAAGATGTGAGGATTCAGTTCATGATAGATGACAACCTTGAAATCCTTAGATGCGTTAGAGCTTATATCGTATAGCAGAATTGTACAAAGGCCTAAAGATAAAGTGAGGATTTACGTTACATAAGCAAACTAACTTGAAGTCCTATGAATTTGTTGTTTAATTCTATGGAAGGAATGGTTTAGCTGGGGAAGATATGTTTTGCTGTTGAAGATGGCCGTGCTGCCCACCATGTTAGCTCCAAGCTCCTTGTCGTGACAAGTTTAAGTTTTCTAGGGTGTCGAGTTATGATATAAAATCAGATGGCCCTATGGATGTAGTTTTATAAATGTTATGGGGCATGTTAAAGTTATTTAGAGCGACACTGGTTAGGATTCTACAGTTCCCTCGTTCCGGTACCACTATTTTCTATTGGATTCACTTAGTCCAAATGAATTCACTAAACTCAACTTAATGAGTTTCATAATTTCATTTAGACCGTGAGAAGCCTCGTTAGCAACAGTAGGTTAACTCCTCCGAGGGATTCCTGATCATCCGATAGAGACGTCTTAATTTAGTTGTTTTTTTTTATTTTTGTTGCTTGTGATTAAATTTTAAGTTGTTTTATATTTTGAATGTTGTGGAGGTGATTTTTATCTTAGTTGATTTTAATTTTGGTTTTCGGTTTTGGTTTTGTGGCTATCATAATAGTTTTAGATTTCATGCAGGGTGACATTATTGTTTAGCATGCAAGTCTTATAAGCATAAAAAGTACAGTATGAAAGTACAAGAAAGACGACACTGTAAACTATAAAAAACACACTTGACGAGTCTTCTCGTTCCATCACCTGAAACTTAAAATGCATGTGAGAGCACTTTATACAAAGCGAAAAAGTAAGGTTTTAGTGATCTACTTGGGTCCCTATTAATTTGATTATGGATGATTTTTTTGTTATACAAAACATATTAAGTTTAGTAGACCTCCGAGATATCCAACAGATCTGGAGAAAGAAGCACGTCTGTGCTTTCCTCTCATTGCCGGATGAAAAGTCCCGAGCTCATTCTTTAAAGTTATTATGTTGCTTAATAACCCATCCAATAAAAACCTTTAATGCTCAATGAACATTGATGTTTCAATTATCCCTACGAGCAAGGTAATTATTACTTATATTTTAATTTGAGAATTATGAGGGTGAAGATCCTTAAAGGGGCAAGTTAATGTTATCAAGATACTTAGCTAACTTTTTAATTTGGGCTTGTAGTATTTCAAAGGTGTTAATTTTTTTTTTACTTTTCTAATCCTCATTTAATCAAATTTGATTTATCTTAAGTCACTACTACAACCCTTAAGGTTTTGGTGGATGACATATCATATGTTTTGAAAGAGATTGAATTTTAAGTGATGATGATTCATTTTTGAAAGTCATTTAAACATCAAATAGGGGTGTTAGATTAGTGAGTTATCAACACCCAAAATCTTACCCCTATGTCTGGGATCATTTACTTTAATAGACTTCCAAATTTTAATAATTTAAGGAAATTGCAAATTTATCCTTTTAATTAAGAAAAATGAGATTGGTTTCTACCAATTAATCCCTTGTATTTCAATCATCCTAATATATTTATTAGCATGAAAGGTCACCCATTTCCTTTTTCTTGACTTAGCCTAAATGTTAATTAAGGCTAAATTTCTAATGTTACATTTTTTGCCCCTAAGACTCTAATACTTCATAATTCACCAAATTTAATTCAAATGACATTAAAATTTTTATCCTACCTCATTCATGGGTCATTTAAGTTGTCAAAGGAGAAAATGTGATTTTTTTAAATTTTAATTTAATTTATATATTAATTTAAATGCAGGAAATAGGATTTTTTTAAAAAAATTCCCTATCTTAACCAATCCAAAGATTAATCACTTAAAATTTTTACTGGAGGTACACATAGACTAGTGAATCATTGGAACCAAATTTCATGATTTTTTGAGTTTTATTTGAATTATTAAAATTCTTTAGAGTTCTGGAGTATTTATTATTTATAAAATATTTTAAATGTGGAAAGCTAAGTTTTATATTTTTATTAAATATATCTAAGGTCAAGGAATCTAGAGAAATAAATTTCACATTTTTCTGATTTTTACTTGAATTGTTGGAATTATTTTAGTGAAAATCCATTTTTAGCCTTTAAAAATCATTTTAAGCTTCAAAATTGAATAACTTCACTTAGAAAATCAAGAAAAATATTCCAATTATTCCTAGCTACTTAGGAAATAATTTAGAACATTTCCACAAATTTTATTATTTTTTTGATTTTTATTATTTTTTAATTATTTAAATATTATGGAAAGGCTTAAAAATGGAATTTTTATTTCAATTACAATTTTATTTTTAGAAAATCCCTCTAATCACAAAGAACTCCAAAAACTAGTTTTTATAATTCTTTTAGTTATATTTTTTTTGTGTTAAAAATGACATTTAACTTAGAAAATCAATTTGAGTTATCAAATGAGCTCCAAATATTTTGAAATTTTTATGGGAGTTCTCTTAACTTAAAATTATAGTGGAGATTGAAAACCAAGTCATTTAATGTTTATATTTCCCAAATAAATTTTCTTTGTGTTTTAGTGTTTGGTGAAAGTTTATTCTTAATGACTTAGCCCATGAAATATTTTTCAAAGGGTTCTTTAGTCACAAAAAACCTTTTAAAATTATCTTGGATTTTTCTAAGCAACATGCTAATTATTTTGATTAATTTATACAAGTAATAGACTTAAACTTGAAAAATATGGATCTCTATCTCGAGATCTTCTCTTAATTTAAAAAAATTAGAGAATATTCCCCTTGACAAAGGCAACAACATGCCAAAATATCAAGCCATGGTGAAATGTCTACATGCACGGAGAATTAAAAGACTCAAAATAATATAAAATTAATTAAAAATAAAATATAACTCAAATAAACTTCAAACCATTTCCACATTATTTTCCTCTGTTTACTTAGAACTAGGGTATTTTTATTTTATTTTTGTGATTTTTCTATACCAAGATATGAATTTTTAAAGTTTAAGGGAATTAAATAAATCCTAAAATGTCTTATTTTTCTACTTAACCACGTCAACCTTAACATCATCGAACCGGCCATGGGTCGAACTTTGATTCGACACATTTCACCTGGCTGGCGGCGCATTCACGGACCGAGACATTGTCAAACTTCATTTGATCCGTCCATCCATGAACCGAGCGATCCGAGGGTTGAGGGTCTTTGTCCCCAACATTTAATCTCGGGAGAGGGGGAAGATCCAATACCTTAGTCCAAGAGGTGAGACCTCAATTGGATTGTTTCTCAACCTTTGTGTGCACTTCATGAAGCTCCTCCAAGTGCCAATTTGTGCTCTCTTTGGTTCCAAGTATGAAATTGATCAAACTCGATTTGGGGTGTTGATCAACGTCAAGGTAAGGGTGGTCTGGTGAGGGGGCTTTAATGGGGGAACTTCCTCTCTCAATGTAGGGATGGTGTGGGTGAGTTTAATTTGATTTTGGTGGAGTTTTTTGGATTGTCTTGTTTCTGCCCTAATTTTCAAGTTCAAAATTAGGGTTGCACCGGGAAAATTAGGGTCATAGGATAGTGGAGATGAGCTTCTCTATGCTATGTGTGGAGTTTGGAGGAAATTGAATAGGGCTTTGCTGAGGTTGGTTTTGGCTGTTCCTCTAGCCATAGGGGATGGCTGTCTAAATAAGTGAGCTATGGGGTTTCAATTGGGTTAGCCAGTGGGTCATCCCAATTGCTTAAGTGGAAGGCAGAAGACCTCAAGCCTCCAATAGGATTAAGACAACTTGAATGGGCTCAATTGGGTGTTTAACCACCTTTGACCTCCTCGAGTTGGTGTTTTTCGGTGACCCAGGTGGTGGCTGGCCAGTGATCAGTTACCTCTTGACTCAGGGTGGCCATGGGATGCTTAATTATGATTTACCCCCATAGGCAAGCAATGATGGAGAAGATTTTTGTCTTAAGGCCCAAATATGGGCAAAATTCCCTTAATTTAGGTTTACATGGGTTAGCCTAGTCCAAAAAAAGGGCTTAGTTGCTGTGGTGGTCTTTGGTTGGCAAATTTGGCTTGATTGAGTCAATTTTTGGTGAAGGGGTCCACTGTGGGTCAATTTGGCCTAAAGTAGGTTTGGATTAGGCTAACCATGACCTTGAGCCCAATTGATTGATCAACATTGTGTAAATGATTTTAATGAACATTTTTTTTGTGAAGTGTTGAAGTGATTTTAAGTTAAATTAAGTGTTTAATTTAAGGGATTTCAGAATTTTGGTCACTTTGGGCATGTTGGGCTAGACATGGGTCTAGATTGGGTTAGGCTTGGGCTAAGTTCAACTTGATTGTTGAAAATGATCAATAAGAATGTCACGAAGAGTTTTCAACATAAATTGGGTGCCAATTTTGGGGCTAAGGATATCAAATTGATGGAATTTTGGGGTATAGCCAACTTGGGGTAAATTTGAGACTTTTGGACTTGGGTTGAAATTAAATGAAGTTGAGGCTTCACCAAGGCCAATTGAAGGACAATTTGGATGTGTAGAAATGTTATGAAGAGTTTAGGATTCAAATTTAGGCAAATTGAGTAGGCTATGGGTTTCAATTTGGTGGAACCAAGTCATGTGGCAAAAAATGAGGATTTAACTTAGATCAAAATTTAGCTCAAAATAAGAGCCAATTGAGCTTGGATTTGGTTTGTTCACATAGAAGGTAAATTTGAGTTTAGAATTGAAATTGGGTAAATTGGGACAAAATTGATGTACATTTGAGGTGAATTTAGGGAAATTGGGTCTTTAAAGGCAATATGGGGGTTTTCGCCAAAATGGCCAAATTGGTCAAATTGGGTTATGTGGTAGTTGAGAAAAATGAAATTGGGAATATTTGGAAGGTTTTCGAAATTTTTGGGATTTTTTGGAATTTTTTTAAGTTTTGGGCTAAGGAGGGGCATTTTTGTAATTTGGCAATTTTTTTTTGTGATTTTGGGTAATTTGGATGTTTTTAAAAGGTTTGAAATGATTTTTGAACAAATTTGGGTATTTTGGGTAAATTTGAGAATTTTGGCCAATTTTAGAGTTTCAAGGGTACCTAGGTAATTTGGGGAATTTAGGGGCAAAAAGGCCAAGTTAAGTATTTTTGGTAAAGTTGGGGTGCCAAACACCATAAACTTAAATGTATTTAAGGTCTAATTAGGGTTTAATTAGCTTTAAAAGTGGTTTAGGACTAATTAGAATTTCTTAAGTTAAACCTAATGTAGTTAAGGTTTAACTAGGGTTTGATTAGGTCTAAATGTGGTTTAAATCTAATTAGGGTTTGTTAAGTTAAACTTAATGTAGTTAAGGTTTAACTAGAGTTTAATTAGGTCTAAATGTGGTTTAGGCCTAATTAGGGCTTGTTAAGTTAAACCTAATGTAGTTAAGGTTTAACTAGGGTTTAATTAGGTCTAAATGTAGTTTAAACCTAATTAGGTCTCTATTGAGTTAAACCTAATGTAGTTAAGGTTTAACTTGATTTAATTAGGTCTAAAGGTGGTTTAAACCTAATTAGAGTTTTGGGTTCAGCGAGATGAAATCTAAGTGTTTTGTTTGATTTAACTTGAATTCAGATCAAGTCTGGGTTTAAATATCTTGCCGTATTGCGTCTATGGGGTTAGACTCAAAGGTCATGAGGATGTGAATTAGACCCTATGTCATTTAGGTCTAAAGATTAAAGTTTGGTTAACTCTAAGTGTCACTAAGGCTAGTGTCCAAGCCTAAGGAAAACTAGGGTAAATATGTAATTTTTTTATTTTTACAAATTTAACCCTAGAAATGAAATGTCATTTAAAAATTTGTAAATGGTCAAGAGTTTGTCATTTTAGAGTTTAAAGGTGTCACTCTAATTTTTCTAACCATTTCAAATTTTAATTCCCAATTTCTTCAAATTTTATAATTATTTCAAGGATAATTACAAATTTTGAAAGAAATTAAGAAATTGATGTCTAGAGAATTTGTCTAGCCTTGGAAAAATTAAGAAAAATTCCTAATGGCTTAAAGATCATTCCCTAAAATTTTTAGAATTTTTAAAATTATAAATAATTTTTAATAATTAAATTACTCTATACAGTAATTAATTAATTAAAAATTAAATATAATTAACTAAATTCTAGTTTTATGTCCATAATTTTCTACTCATTGTCCTGAGTTCAGAGGTATTTTGGTTTTATTTTTCTGGTTTTTGTCTGAAAAGTTATGATTTTTCAAAGTTTTGGACATTTTTTTTATTTTCTCATTTCCTACATAAAGGAATTTACGCGTGGTGGCTGACTAGATCCTCGGATCTGTCGAATGTGCATGCAGCACTATTTCATTTTCTGGGATTTTACATTTGGATTCCATGTGGCCTGCGTTGTGAATTATTTTGTATGGATGAAATCTTGGTCTGAATTCATCACAGCCGTCCATTTCCGATACATAGAAATGGATAGCATCGGTTTATCTTGCCGAAGATGGATAAACAGAGCGCAGTTTGTTGATTTGGCTCAAGATCTCTCTAGATCTTGTGTCAAATTCAAATATTTTTTGTTTCCAGAGGATCAGTTCCTCTAAAGGAAGACAACCATAAGGTTATTAGTAGGTTGTGAAATAGTTCGTTTCACAATTAACCAAAACCGAATAAGATCTAGGTTGAAATGGCCATACCTTAGCTTAATGAAGTGAAACTTCAATCATGTTTTTCTGGAACGCTCCCTAGGTCTTTGTGAAGCTCCTGATATGCTCAACTTGGAGTGAAATCAAGTGGAGGTATGATTTCACTGAAATGGGCTCACGACTTCATTGAAGAGTAGGTTGGAGCCAATGGGAAGATCAAATTTCTATTGGAATCTTCTTCTCTGAGGTCAAAGATGGATTTGGAGGAGTTAATTTGAAGTTTTGGGAGGTTTTATGTGAAACTAAAATTTTGTCCTGTTTTTGGGCAGAGAAATTGGGAGGATAGAGTGAGCTTCAAGGCATGATTCTATGGGGAATCAATTGCCTAGATGATAGAGAAGAACTTCACCGTTGAAGGTTTCCTCCATTGAGCATTGTTTTCTCTCCTCCTCATGATGAATTCAACCAAGATAAATGGGGCTTATCTAAGTTATTTTTCTCTATTGGTGAGGTTTGAGGTGTTCTCCACCTAAGATTCCATGTCATGCTTTGGTTTCAAGAGAGAATGACACATGTCCCTTCTCTCATGATGGTGTCATTATGATCTTTATCCATGGTTAAAATCATGATTGATGGGTTGGTTAAAGTACCAATTATGTCATGATGGGTCTAATTGGTTTTCAATGACCCATTAATGATTCCACATAAGTTAAATTTAGGATTTAAATTTAAAATATGGTTTTAAGGTTACCATGGATTTTTCTTGCCATGAACTTAAACCATAAATTATTATTTAAACCCTAGGTTTATGGTCTTTAATTTTACTCTCATTTAATTAATTAATTAATTAATTAAGGGAATAAAATATTTTGATGATGGTATCAAATTTTGATCAAAATAGTGAGTTTGACCAAATTTGATCGAAGTTGACTTGGTTGACTATGGTGGACAATGTTTGATCAATGTTGATCATAATGACTTTTCTAACCTTTTCATGGCTAGGTTAGTCATGGGGTGTTTAAGGGTATGACTTGAGTTTGACCAAGGTTGACCAAAGTTGACTAGAATGGTCAAATTGACCATATGGTGTTGTCCTTACCATATGATGGTCATTTGGGTCTACGAATGATCAAATGGTCAAAGTGGTGACCATGGAGGTTCACTTTAGTCATTTTGACCAATAGTTGGTCGATGGTGACTGTAGTTTACCAAATGGTCCAGTTTAACCATTTTGGTGTTTTGAAATGATCAAATGTTCTTATTTGACCATTTCAGGGTTTGGATTGATTCACTAGTCCAAATTGATCAAAGTTGTGCAGTTTGACCAAAATTGACTATTTGGGTCAAAGTTGACCAATTGGGGTAACTAAGTGTTAATGTTGACTTTATGATCATCATGGTGACCATTAAGTCAAAATTTGACCAGATTAGGGTTTGTCATCACTGATATGATCATTTAGGGTATTGTCATTGTTAAGCTCCAAAAGGAGAGCTTTGACGGTTATTTCAATTTTTAAGGTTTTAATAACCCATGTATGCCCAAAGAAGTCAATGTTGGTTGACCCTTTATCTTAATGATCACAATGATCATTTTAGGTCTTTTAAATGTGTGTGAGATCTTATCATAAGATTCCTCAAGTTGAGTTTAGTCTATGGATGTTATTTTAATACCTTCACTAAAAGTGAGGTCAAAAACAATTTCGGGCATCAATTCCCTCATCAAAGAAAGAATCAAAGGACCACTATTTTTGTTTTCAACTCTTTGTACTCGATTTCTATTATTTTGATGTTTCTCCATTAGTGGTGATATTAGCTTCCATCCAAATCACTTTCGTCAATTCCTCCTAATTGTTGTGCCATTTACAAAATCTCGCTTTTTATAGTATTATATAATTCCACTTTTTATTCATTTTAGTATTATACTCACACTCTACTAACTAAAAAATTATTTAATGGAATGCTTTGTTTTTTGTGATATAAATTCTATTACATCTCTTAAATACAAAATCCAGTTTTGCTAGACTAAATTGGGAGTTTAAGCAACTTGGAACCAATCCATATATGGGTACTTTTAGGTATTTTAGTTTTATTCCATTAATTTCATAGTTTGATGCATTTAAGTTATCAACTACAACTAGAGGCTCGTGTGTTGGTACCCATACAACCTGATTTTTATGTTCAGTTCTTTAAGGTCCTACTCTATGGTTAGAGCAATGCTCTATCTATATATAAACTATAATTTGAAGGTATATTGAGATAATAATATAAAAATGAAATACATAAATTTAAACTAAAAATTATTTATCACAAGTCATCTAGACTAGACATTAAATTTAGTGAAAAAAAGCATGTAAACACCTTTACATGACATTATTATCAAAGCCCAAGTTGCTAGCTAGCTTAACCATCTATCTCAGACAAATTATCAGTGATACTCATTGAAGCCCTACAAAAATTTTCTCATCATTTATTATTTATCTCAACTTGTACTAACATATCAGATGGAGAAATATTTATAATATTAAGTTCAAACTAATAAGGAAATTTATGAAATATTAATTTTAAGCATTAAAAAAAGCTCAATATGATAAAAGAAATGCAAAAAATTATAACATGGAAGATAAGGTTCATTTATTCAAAAAATAAGGAATCTAAGTGCATCATCATGTTATTTCTTATCAGTATTGAGGCTTATGTCATTTATTAAATCATTTAATATATATTTATTTTTATTTTAATCCCCATGAGCCATTAATGTTCCCACTAGAAATTCAATGCTCTCATAATGTCAATACATACAATTATATAAAGTTTTCACTTGGATCGGTTAGCCAACTATAATATATTTAACTCATTCCTTGGCAAAGCAAAGCACTATCTCTACATAAGCATATAATCATGCTCATCATTCATTTATATCATTTACGGGATATAATATAATCATAAAAATACTACATACACTTGAAAATATAACATAAGCATATGACTACAATATGAACATCAAAATACATCGTAATCACAAGAAAACAATATGATCATAGAAATATCAACTAAATATGGTAACACAACGTGATAATGGGAATACAAAATGAAAGGTGTTCTATATTCATTTAGAGCTCATGAAATATTTGTAATAGTTCATAATCAAGGAAGAAAGCTATGTAGAGAGATTAGTTTCGATATATCTAGATATATATGTTGAAGATAGGAAATTGTAAACTGATTTTTTTCCCTTTTTTTTTTTTGAGGATCCCCTAGGATTTTTTTTGAAGTTGTTTTTTGTGTTCTTTAGCGGGATCCTTTCCTTTGTTTCATCTTTTAACTTTTTCTTATCTTCAATATGTAGGGAACCATAAGTAGCTCTTTTCTTCAATATATATATATATATATATATATTAGCAGCATATATATTTTTATTAAACACAAGAAAAATGACAAAACTGGGTAGTTAGGTCTCTCTAAAAAACACAAAAATACATTACTCACCCCTAGAGACCCATTGACCAGGTATAAAATAACTCATATAAAAATCTCAAAAAAGTTAACAGTATACACATGAAATATTCAGAAGTAGTAAGGTATCAAACAAGATTAAAGTATGAGTTACTGGTGCCAAACATCCATCTCGGTAGTTTAGCCTCCTTGATGAAAAGATACTGCAGGATACACTCTTGGAGAACATCACAGAAACGTGTAATATCAACATCCATATAACCAATTAGAAGCGGGATGCTACCATAAATAACACATACTAATCGTGAAATATCAAGAATACTACAACCATATAGCGGAATACTACCACAAAAACAATCGAAGACATCCAACATTATGACATGAGAATACAACCAAGAATAACACCAAGAATAAGCTATGGAATACAACAAAAAATGAAGGCGCAAACTACCACCTAAAACTACCGTTGTACAGTGGGATATGATCCCGATGATATAGTTGTGCAAAATATATAAAGTCGACTCTGCTTTTCAACGGTGCTAAAAGCTTGATGTGTTACTTTATGAATAAGAAATTTAAGCATTTTATATAGGTATTCTACAAAAGTATATTTATCTTTATCAAGTAATATAAGACTTTCTGTTCAAGCCCCAAATATCGATCCCATGAGGAAGGTTTAAATTTGAAGTGATGAATTAACTAGAAAATTCATAATATAAAATAAAATTGCTGTTACAATTTTTTTAATATTTGATGTACTATCAAAACTAAATTATTAAGTACTAGCAAATCTGAAATACAAATTTTAAACAATAACAACCAAACTATTTTTATGTGATGAAGTTTACTAATATAAAAATGCATCTTTCCCACTACAATGAGTTTTTGGTAAAATGAGATGAAATAAATGGTTTAAATATGTATTGTGCCAAATAGGAGCAATTTAAATTCTCTACCCTGATTTAGTGTTATAGAGAATCATTGGCAAATATCAGATTTAGTCCCAAAATCCGTAGTTAGGCTGTAAGGATACTAGCTCTCACTCTAGAGCTCCCACTTCCCTTCCCCTGAAGGATAACACTCACTTTAGTTCTTAAACACTAAAACCAAATTGGGGATTTTATTCTAACCCTAAAATATCCAATTATGCTCCCAATAATGTATATTTCTCTATTTATTTACACTTAATTCCATGAACATAAAAGTCTTCCATGTAATTAAATGTGATTCTCACTATATTATAGAATTCATACTGCATTTCCCGGATCATATATTTCACAACATATTTTAACATTTCAATTGGCCATATCAAAAAGTAAATTAAGAATGAAGTTGAAAAACCATCACAATTTATTTTATATTTTAGAATTGGCACATCCAAATTATCTCTTCATTTCACCATATCTCAGAATATAGAGAAAGATAAAGGAAACTACTCATACTTCATGACAAAGATACAAAACACAAATTATATATATAAAACAAAGTTCATACAACAATATTAAACAATCAACACTTATCTGAAACTCTTCCTCAAAGCAAATCTCTTTTAGCCTCTCTTGGACTCTTTCTCTCTTTAGAATACTCTTGATTCTCTCTTAGAAGATGTAGGAAGAAGAAATCCTTCACTTCTTTCCCTCTATATCAACTCTTAGAAAAGAATTCACACTTAAACTCACCACAAAAACTCAAAACTCTAGAGAAATAATTGGCTAATGGACTTTTAGTTGTTGGGGGGAGTGGAAGAGGGAGTTTTCTGATCATTTTTCGCCCAAAACAAAGACTAATGTCGGTTTTCCAATATGTGCATCCAAAAACACTTCAAAAAGTATCCAAATTCATTGAATCTTCTAGAAACAAGTCTTGCATTGACATTAGCGTTGTTGGCGCCAGTAGCTCATAAATTAATTTCGTGCTCTCTTTCAAATGGCGTGCTAAGTATATTCTAGCTTCTGTTTTCTAGATCTGCACCGACGGCTTCCATCCTGGCACCGTCGACGTTGAGTATTTCTTCAAAAACACCATTTTGACTCCAAATTCCATCATTTTTGCTTCAAGTCCTTAAAATCAATAACCTGTAATAAAACATGAAAAATACCCTTCTTTAAAGTGGAATATCACCAAAAATGAGTATAAAATATGGGTCTAAATATGCCTATATTTTTGGTGTATCAAAATACCTCAAACTTAAATGTTACTTGCCTCAAGTAACTCCTTTACTACATAAAAAAATATGACTCGTGGCAAGAATTTAACTTGAAGATTTCCATATTTTAGTCCATTAAATACAGTAGCATAACATAAGAAAAATGTAAAATAACTCTACTTAATACTAAAGGGATAAGAATATCTAGCAATCAAGTTTAAGATTTTTGATTCTCTATTCTTTTCAATGAAAATTGAAAATTATCATATTAAAGCCACTTAGAATATCCATATGAAAAAGAACTTGATGAAACTTTATTAGTAAATATGCCAATACTTAAATATAAGTCTAGAGAATATAGCCAAGCCTTCTTCTTTAAGTTCATTCAAGTGAAGTCAATTTTTGATTAGGCATCTCCTCAAGCTTCTCCTCACATCTTTTTCTAATTTTTTTTTCTTTTCTTTTCTTTTTTTTCTTTTATTTTCTTTTCTTTTCTTTTCTTTTCATATAGGATCATTTTCAATCTTTTTTTTTCTTTTCTTCTTTTATCTTTTTTTTATGCGAGGATTACTATATCTGAATAGCCTTTAATGATTTTGAACTTCACTATTTTCTTCTTAATGTTAAAAACTATTCACATTCCTTCACTTTATAAAATTATATTAGCTTTAAATATTTTTCATAAAGTTTTATTCTTTTCTTCTTACATGAATCTCTAAGATTTTTAATATTTCCAAAAATACAATTTCCCTTACTTATAATAGAAAAACATAGTCTTATTATCTCATACTAAATATCTTAATCTCTAAAATTAACCTTTACTATTGAAAAATTTTTACTTAAGTTTACTATATATTTAGAAATATAAATAAAGTTATCTAAAGTCACCCTCTAATACCAAAGGCCATGTTAAATTATTTTTTTTTTTGAAAATATAGCTAATTGAGTTCAAATAAAATTAAGTTTCTTTCTTTTAACAAGGAATTTTTCTTTCGCCTGAAACTTAAAATTTTAAAAGATTTTGCATGAAAAACTTAAAACATATGGGGTGAAATAAAACATTTAATATATAAAGAAAAGACTTGACTGTTGAAGGTTCTGATGTCGAAACTTAACTCTGAAATATTGCGAGTGCTAATATGAAAAGCTACAAGACTTAAAACATTAAATAACACCTAATACATATAAAAAATTTGCTAAGAAAGAATTTACTACAAATACATTCAACAAAGTACTAAAAACTAAAAACATTACTAAAATGATTTCCAATGTAAAATAGTTTTACAATCCTACTGTTCACAATACAACATAACATCTAAAATAAAGTAAAGTTTCACACTCTAAAAACAAACAATAACAACAATAAAGTACAACAAACAATAAATTAAACAAAAGATCAAACTAAAACATCACCAGTCATCATCTTCTTCTTCTTCATCTACATCAAAGTTTTGCTGCTGATACGGGGTAAAGGCAGGGTGACTCGGAAACTAAACTAAATGGTCACCCATCATATATCTAACCATTGCATCATCATAAGTAGCATCATACTCAAACTTCTACCTTGTCAAATCATCATTATGTACATTTCTAGCCTCCATATTTTCCATTTTTATTGTTATCCTCAAGATATCTCACCGTTGGATCATCAGTTGCTCCACAAGTCCCTAGAGAGTAGGGGTACTAGAAGTAGAAGGAATATCCCCACTCTTACTTCCAGATCTACATCGAACATGAGATTTGTATGTTTTAAAACCCAATTAGAGGTTCAATCCTCTCCTTATTCATTCCAAAATCAACTCCTGTCTATTCATATAGTTTGAAGATCGGGGCAGGGTGTGCTAATCCAGCAGTAGTCTCACTCAAAGCAATAAAACGAGTGTTTCTATAAAGAATAAAGCCTGCATTTATCCTTTCATCAGTTATATACAGAATTTCAAGATGGCTCTATCCTTTATAACAACTTTATGATGTTTTGTTGGTATCATTCTAGCAGATATAAAATAATGTCAGGCCTTACATACTACATTTATCATTGAAAGAGGGAAATTCAAATTTTTATAAACACACATTTCTAATCACATGCACACATACATAAAGTAAAATAAGTTATAATTGAGTATCAAAATCAAGTCACAACACTATAACAGAGACACAAAATATACACACAATTATAGTGAAAAGAGTTCTAAAGCAAAGTAAATCTAACATAATCACATTAAAAACATAACTACTTTAAAATAGTAGAGAATCCAATATCTTCAATTATTCTACTTCATCTTGAGTACTTTCTCCTCCTCTAATATCTCCCATAGACTGGTAATGGATGTACAAATTGTAGAAGGGTTGGTACGGGAACTGATCAGTCAAATTTTCATCGATCTATCAATTTTCTTTGTACATCTGCACCAAACCTGCTTCAATTGTTCCAGTATGATCAAAGTTCTCCTTCATCCTTCAATCTAAGTGATTAAAAAGGTAGTTAAGATTTCTTATTGCATTTATAATACTCTGAAGTTCTCTTTCAATGTTCTTCATTTTCTTCTACAAAACTATTAAACTTCCAAACATATGTGGTATTAATGGTGTAGAAGCATGTGATGAATGATCTAAGATAATATTCAATGCTTCAATTCCATTCCCAATATAATTTTCATCAATAGGAATCATGGTTTCCCAGGGCAATAATACTTTCTCCCAACATTCATAAGGCACTTGAGATTGATTGCAAAGTAAAAAAATTGTAGGAGGATGCACAAGTTCATATATAAGCCCATTCATAATAATACCCATAATAGGTTTGAAAATAATTGATCCCACATCAATGGACTTTTCCATTTGAATGTAATAGTTTAAAATTGCACTTTCTTTTGTAACTATACTAATCTTCATGGTGGGGAGTAATTTTGCAGAGATGAAGAAATGACATTATTTAGATATTGGATTAAGCAGTGAAGCGGAGAAATAAACGTATCTCTCATCTCTAATTTCCCAATTATCATTTTCATCCGTCAGAAATTGGTATACATCTTGCATCATATCTCTCGTCAGGATAAAATTTGTACAATGACAGATTGACACGTTTTCTATAATATATAAATCATTAATTCAAGGCAGAGTAAATGGTACAATCTTACCTCGAATGAAGATGATTCTTTGGGTA
>NEWO01000060.1:539379-565575 GCA_003013225.1 Phalaenopsis aphrodite | reverse complement strand
ATTTATTTGCACTTTATTCTATGAATGAAATACTCCTCCATGGAATTAAATGTGATTCTCACTCTACTATAGAACTCATACTCCATTTCCCGGATCATATGTTTCGCAACATATTTTAACATTTTAATTTGCCAGATCGAAACATAAATTAAGAACAGAGTTGAAAACCATCACAATTTATTTTATATTTTAGAATTGACACATCCAAATGATCTCTTCATTTCACCATATCTCAGAGTAGGGAGAAAGATAAAGGAAACTACTCAGACTTCAAGAGAAAGATACAACAAAATACAAATTTTATATATAAAAGAAAGTTCATACAACAATAATAAACAAACAACACTTATTTGAAACTCTTTCTCAAAGCAAATCTCTTGTAGCCTCTCTTAGACTCTTTCTCGCTTTATAATACTCTTGATTCTCTCTTAGAAGATGTAGTAAGAAGAAATCTCTCACTTCTCTCGCTCTTTATCAACTCTTAGGAAAAAATTCACACTAAATTCACCATAAAAACTTAAAAATCTAAAGAAATAAATGACTAATGGACTTTTAGTAGTTAGGGGTAGTGGAAGAGGGAGTTCTGATCAATTTTTGCCTTAAATAGAGATTAATGTCAGTTTTCCAATAGGTGCAACAAAGACTCCTCAAAAAATGGTCCAAATTTGTTGAATCTTCTAGAAACAGGTCTTGCACCGACATTGGCTCCGTCAGCGCCCATTATAGAGCCATCGGAGTCAGTGGCCCATGAACTAATTTCGTGCTCCTGCCAAATGGCATCAACGATGTTGCTCCTGGCGCCATCAGTGCTAAGTATATTCTGGTCTCTGTTCTATAGGTTTGCGTCATCGGCGTCCATCTTGGCGTCATCGGTGTTGAGTATTTCTTCAAAAAAATCATTTTGACTCCAAATTTCATCCTTTTTGCTTCTTTTTTGCTTCAAGTCCTAAAAAACAACAACCTACAATAAAACATGAAAAATACCCTCATTTAAAGTGTCATATCACCAAAAATAAGTTTAAAATTTAGGTCTAAATATGCATAAATTTTTGGTGTATTAGGATACTCATACACCTAAAATATATAGACCTTTTATACATATTTTTATACTTATTTTTTGAAATATTGCACGTTAATGAAAGGTATTTGTTTGTTTTTATTTTAGGTACAATCAAATTGATGAAAAATTCTAAAAGGAATGAAAATATATCAAACTTAGAGTAAAAATGAAGAAGGTGCAAAAATGGACTGCGGCACCTAAGCGCTCGGACTAGTGCTTACACCTAGTTATACAGAGAGAGCCACGCCCAAGTGTCAGATACCCTGCGCTTAAGCACCTGAAGTAGTTATTTGATGATTCATTAAGTTAGACTAATTTTTGAAGAGGTGTTTGAAGCAACCCTTGGTAAAAACGTGGGAAATTGCCCATGGACACGAAAATTCATTAAATTGGCTTTTGAATAGAGGCAACTTCTGGAAGATCTATTGAATGGAGACACATTTTGTATTTTTATTAAAGAAGACTTGGATCATCAAGAGAGAGATCCAAAAATCATCATCCATTCAAATAACCGCCGCCACCGCTGGACACTTTTATTTTATTTTTTAAGTTTTAGTTTGTATTGTGAGTGAACGAAGAGAATACATTTGGTGGAGAGGATTTGAGATAAATGTTTATCTTTGTTACTACATTTTGTTTTAATTTATATTTTTTGTGTGTGCATGATTTCTACTTTTATACTCATGTGCGATTGTGTTTTCTCCATAGATTCTGAGTAGTTTTCTTTATCTTTTTCCTTAAAATGATAAGTGATTAAGTGTTGAAAGGAAGTCGGGTGAAGTATTAGACTTCATTTTTGGAAGAAGTTGTATTGATTTGAAATCTTGAACTTCATTTACTTCCTGATTTAGCCAATTAAGATGTTAATACCTGTTGTAAGAACATATATAATCTGAGATGGTATTGTCTCAGTCAACAAATGGTAAGAATCACATATTGATTTCATGGATGAGAATGTAGTTCATGGGGTTGAGTGCAAATAAATAGAGAAATAAACTTTCATGGGGTTTTGATAGGAAATGTTAGCCCCCATGTAGAGGGAGAAGAGGAAACTCTAGAGTGAGAGCTAGTATCTTCCCTACCTAATCGGTTTTCAAAACTATTCAAACTATAGATTAGCTAATGTTTTTCATATCATCTCTAGTAAGGGTAAGGAATATTATTGCTCCTATTTGACACAACACATTTAGAATACTTTCAGAACAGAATTTCAATATTTGTTACTAATTCATGATAAGGAAAAAATATTTTAATTTTATTTTCTTCATCTTGCAAATATTTAGTTAAGTTAAGTAGTTTAATTTATTTTCAAATATAAAAAATTACAAAAAGAATCAAATTTTCATTCCTATTATATTATCTTAAGTTTAAGTAAGAATATTTTGCTAAGTAGGACTTTTGTTATCTAAAATTTATAAATTTTTTTTTAAAAAAAAGTGCATATTGTCAGTTTTCCCTATGGGTTTGATATTTGGTTCTTAATCAAAAAGTGTTATATTACTTGGTAATGATACATATACTTGTGTAGTATCCTATATTTAAATATTATAAATGTATTGTTCTTTGTTTCATATTGAAAAATTTGTCTACCTTTTGGTTGAGATCAAGTTTTCAACTTTTTCGTAAAATAGGAATCATTATTAAGGAAATTAAGTATATAATTGCATACATCGCAATAAATATTTGTATAAAAATTCAGGATCACATACTACCACGGATAACACAAATAGACCTCAAGCCACAAGTTCTGAAAAAAGAATAAAGAATATCACAACCCTAGCGTGGAAAACATTGAACGGTAACACCTTCAAAATGTAGAGTACAACAGTCGATAACACCAAAAATCGAAATAAAACTTGGAATACTACCACCGATAACACCAAAATGCTCCTTGAGAATAAAGCTGTGAATAACATCTCCAAACTGCGAGACACTACCACAGATAACTCCATCACTTGAGCGCGATAGATAGAGAGGACGACAATTTAGCCAAACAAAGGGAAAACTCGCTGAGCAAGAAGAGGTGGGGTCAATCAGGGTGGCTGGGTTATATATATATATATATATATATATATATATCTATATATATATATATATATATATATATATACATACATAATCATGTCATTTCAGTAAGTAATTAGAAAAGAATTAAAAAAAATAACAGAGTTAAATAGCAAATGGACAAATAGTTTTTCACCTTATATGGAAGCACAAGAAATCCATCCTAATACATATTTCTCCTGAGCTATTGTTTATTGCTTTTATCTTCATGTTAATAGAGTCTGTTTGTCCCTATTCACCAAACTAGTTAATCTATTCCTTAAGAGTTAATATTCTTTATATATAAATAATCAAATAATAGTGACAACTCTATGTTTTATTGATTTCTTTAAACATATCAAATTATATTTCTTCTTACTTGATAACCCTTTCTAATAAATTTTGTTTGCTTGAATTGTTTTATAAAGTTCCTCTACTTACATATTCTTATCTCAAGTTCATTAATCCTTATAGATTGCTATGTTGGATAGTGGTTTGACATATCATGGAGTTCATCCTATTGTCCCAACTAAGCTCAATGAGATCAACAAAGGGTGAGTACTAAGTAGTCAATATTAGTCATACCAATCAAGCTAATCTCTTGTTACGACTCTACATACATTAGTGCCAAAAGAATAAAGAAAAATCAATAATTTGGGTGATAACTATGTAAATATCCTTTCAATGTAATTGCTTTTTCTCTAAGAATTTTTTTTTCTTTAATAGTTGGAAACTGATAAGGCTTTATTTAACCTAATGAATAGAAAGAGACAATTAAATGAATATGAAAAAAATAATAATGAGAAAAGAATTAATCAAATAGATTGGATGAGAAATAGCATATTTAAATTTATTAAAATTTTTTATTATTTTTCCTTACCAAATAGACAATTGCTAATGAAAAAAAAAGTAATATTATTTTTTTTGACAACTTCATTAATTACCAACGAATCACGATGAAATCAAACATTACAAATTAAATTATGAAATAAAATAAAATTATATTCCCCATTACTCTTTCAATTAAACTTTTAGTTGAAATATTATATTTCATAGATATTTATATATATAACACCCAATTTTCATGTATTTAAATATCTAACACCTACCTTTACTTATTTTTGCATTTAGACAACCCAAATCATTCATATCACATTAAAAACACCACTACGATAACTAAAAAGCGATATACACCTTTTTTTTTATATATATCAGTATATATAAAAATTGAAGTTTAGATTTCAGAAATGTTAATACATAGGAAATGAGCAGTATGTATGTAAAAATTCCAACGACCATACTCGTCCATACTAATTGCTTATTAGTATAAAAAAAAAACACGCCAATTTATCAACTTATGATTTATCAATTAGTCATTTTTTCACCTCTTTATGGTTCATCATTCTTTCCTTTAGAAATGCATAAAAATCTTATTAATAAATTTAAAAAATATATATTTTTCTTAAAAAAACTATTTAACTGATTTTTATAAAACAAAAAGCCTAATCAAACAAAACCTTAGTTTAAGTTGAACCGTTATTTCCTTCACTATTATCTTACTTAAATATAATAGAGATTACGGCTTGTAAGATCTGGTCATCTGCATGCATCAAACAAACCTAATTATTTTTTTAAAACAGACGAGATCTCATGGAGCATGAGAAAAATAAAGATTTACTTTTGTTGGGCATTTTTTTTAAATAACTACGCCGTTAACTTGTCGTGGCTTCTAAGGAGAAGTCATTCAAGGACCCGATCAAGCCGTTGAGGTGACAAGATTCTGTCAGGCGAACTTTCCGTACCATTCAGTGCCGAGTTTAAGCAGAAATTTAAGACGTTTGATTTGACTTTTTTAATTGCTTGCCACAGAGGTTCGTTTTGAACTTTCCGTACATTTACATTTTTATTAGTATTTTTTTTAAAAGCAACGAAAGCTGATGCTCATGATTCCTTTGTTTTTAGGGAAATTTTGCATGCTCATGCAGAGTTCTTTGGCATCCACATGTCAAATACACTTACATATTTTTATATTTATATGTATAATATCTTGTATGAAAAGATGTATTTGATATTTAAGGAGATAATGATGATGGCATTTTTAATGTGATGTTTAAGATTGAGGGATGAATATGTGAATATGAAATTTTAGGTGTTAGATAGATGTAAGTGCATCAGGATTGTGTTGTGTTGTATGTATATGTCCTTGGTTATTTACCGTGAGTTCTTAGACCACGATGTATTGAGACAAGGTTGAATGTGTTGGAAGTAGTTATAAAAAGAGGGGATATAAATCTAGAAAGTATACTATTCCTATAGAAAAACCTTTCAAAACTTATCTTCTATTTCATACACAGCCTTACTCATCCTTTTGGTCATGTATTAGGTGAACAATCTCTCACAAACTCCTAATAATTTTTTCATCCACAATAAAACTTCTACATTTTTGTGTATTAATTTTTGTAATCTCAATTAAATTTAGAGAAAGTAAATGATGCCAAAAGGTGACAAGAAACCTCTTATTCAAAAGGGCATGTTCTAAGCATGTGGCTAGTGGAGGAACATTAGTGTCGATGTATTGAACTGTGGTATGAATATATAATATCAATTCCACTCTTAAAAATAAGGCCGCTTTAAAGTCGTATAATTATTAATAAATATCAATCACCAAATTGAAGACTAGTGCTACCTAAATTATCATCTAATTAAGATTAACTAATGGAAGGGCATTTAGAGGAGTTCATAGGTGAAGGTGAGCAAGTCAGATAAAAGGATTCACTACAATAAATTATTTTTTAGGGATCCTATGCAAAAGCTTCCCATTTCCCAAGCATGCAATGAATTTAGGCCAGTGAGTTAAATATTTTTTTAAACTAAATCAAATTTAATTATTTAAAAAAACAAAATATTACAAGGCAATTTTAATATCTTTCATGAAAAGATCATTACAGTTAAATTAGTGTTAACAAAATTCTATGTATCAAATAATAATAAATAATGTTGCACGATGTACATACTCATTCATAAAACAAGAAGGTAAATTGGCCATTAGTTCTACTAGCTTTATGTAAGTGTTGTTTAGTTTCAATACTAAAATAATTTATTTTAGCTATCAAATATGTTTATATATATATATATATATATATATATATCTTAATTTGCTAGCAATTATTATAAGTTTAATAAGAGAGATTTGATAGAGCTCAATGACATTATGCAATAAATACTATAAATGGTAGCCCTTTATTAAATTTATTTAAAGTTATGATTTCAACCTATCATCTTGTATTTGTCTAATATGTGGGTTGTGATGCTTGTGGTGGACTTTGCTCTTTTGTCCTAAATATATTACTTTAAGGTTTAACAAGCATTAGATTTGTTTTCATGTGCATGCTCAGAGAAAAAAATTGTATTGTTATAACCTTTTGAAGGTATAATAGAATTAAATTCTTTTTTAGGTAGTCCACTATAAACCTTTTGATTTAGTCTTTTCTTAAGTACGTAACTAGCCAACTAAATTAATTACATATTTTAAAAATATTTTTGATCATTTTTTTTAGAATCCCTTTGTGAATAATGGAAAACTAATTTCTCAAGAAAAATAAAAATGAAACACACATGTTTTGGAGTTCAAATAAGAAAGGAAGAAAATATTAAATTGCAACAACTATTGAAATGAGATAAAGAAAAAATGAAATAAAAAAGTATGAGGGAAATAATTAAGGTGGTTCATTATATAGTCATAAGTTTAATTTTCAAGCTGTTGAGAGAAAATTTACACTTTATGTTCATATATTGGTATAAAAAAATATTAAATTCATATTGAAATTTATAAAATTTTCAACAAGGAAAAAGAGAAAACAAGGTGAAGTACAAAGGGAGCATTTATAGATAATATGAAAGTTTATGATAAGCATTATTTTAACTATGATTAATTTCTAATAGATTTCTTATCTTATACTATTGAATGTTGAATTTAAGAAAACCAATTAAACTAATACATATATGAACCGCCTCAACTATTATCACAATAACATAACTCCTGGTAATAATACTAGAAAACTTGATCTCCTCCCTAGAAAGTTGATTAAATTCTTAAAATCATATGTTCCTACACTCCAAGGTTTATCACACAAGTATACATATAGTTTTAGTAATATAGGGCTCCAAAAAGTCTGGAATGTCGACCCCATTAGAAACAACAGGAAGCCAAAGTAGAAAATTTTTCTAATCTACTAAATTTGTTCATAGTTTGAAAATTCAAAATATAAGAGTTTTGCTAATAAACCTACTGCAAGTATCTAAAGTTACACCTACAAGATTTTTAACTATGGTAAGTGAAGTGGTTTGATAAGTGCTAATGATATTTTTCTTTATGGTGATATTTAAATAGTGTGGAAGTGGAAGACATGTGAAATAAAGTAAAGTTTTGTCACAAATAGAAGCAAAAATCCTCTTTACCCTCTTTCGGGTGTATAAAGAGGTTTGGTTCAACTTGGTGTGGAATCTAGAATGCTACTCCAAAAATCCCCAATTTGTATCCCCATTAAGTTATATTTCCCGAACATTTGCATATACTTATAGTGTACTTAGATTCATACCCTATAGTTCAATGTGATTTTCTTAGTCATTTAAGTAGTAGTTATTCCGAGTCCTTATAGGTTAACAACATATTTTAACAGATCAATTTGCCATATTGAAAAAGAAACTAAGTACAAAGGTAAAATCATTACAATTTGGAATATAAACTATTTTAGCATTCAGTCCAATATTCATACACATCTACCACATCACCATAAGGAAAAGCAAGTAAATCTACTCAGAGAGCATGGATACAACAGCACCAAAATGCTTTGAAACAAAAAAGGTTCAACATACATATGTTTTTTTTTTAAATCACAATTTCAAATCACAAATATACTTTTCTTTCTCTGCAATTTACCTCGATGATTCTCAGCTTAAGCCCTTGTTCTTCTCCCGCAACTCCTTACACAAAAACACTCATAAATCACCACACACACACACACACACACACACACACACACACACACACACACACACGTGCGCCTAGACTTTCTCTTAGAATAAGCCTGGAACACAACAATCACACAAAAAAAATCCCTCCAAAATGCTCTCACACACCCTTAACTCCTAGCCACCCTCTATATTTCTCCTTCTTCTCCACTTAATTTCTTTCTAAATTGCTCTAAAAACCAACTTGAAATCGCTATTGAACTGCTCTGAACTGTCTCGAAACTATCCAGAATTCAGTACTTGTGCCAAGAAACAAGTCTATTCTGGCACCATAGCCTTGGCTTTCAGGACAGGGGTTATAACACCCAGTGGTTAGCATTTAAACGCTAACCTCTCGGGCAGGGTTTTGCTAGAATAATGCCTACGCACCACACTAATCTGTCATCATGGTCATGGCATTCAAAACTGAGGCCATGACACTCAGTGTTTGGCGCCTTGGCAACAAGCCCTCAGGTTTCATGATTGACTGGCGCCTGACGACCAATACAAGGTGCCAAGGCCCCAAACTTTACAAACTACTTTTTTTTCAAATCTTCTAATTTATTCTTCTTATTTCTTCCACCTCATTTCACTCCTAATACATGTTATACCTAAAAGAAAAACATACAGATACATTTATTTAAAGTGCAATTTCATTCAAAAAGATGTGTAAAATATAAAAAAGTTCATATATTCTTTTCACACATAAAAATCCCGCAAACTTCAAGATTACTTGTTCTCAAGTAACACTATAATTTTACAAGCTAGATTTGTTGATTCATTAAATTTTCATACAATTTTTCTTCAGAAATTTAATAGTATAACTTAGAAGAAATTCTACTGAATTGATCTAGTATTTGGGTATAAGAATATTTTGTATTCAACTTAGAATTCTTGATTTTCTGCTTACTTCAAAAACTATTAAAGTTTGTCAAACTTGGGATCCTTAAGAAGTGTAAAAACAGACTTTAAGCAAACTATTACTAAAAATTTAGCTAATACTTTTCTAAAATAAAAACAAATTTTTGATCGTGTCTAAGTCGTTTTTCTTAAAGGAGATTAAAGTGAAACCAATTTTGGATAAGGCTTTTCCTCAAGCTTCTTCTCACTTCTCATATCTTTTTCTTTTCTTTTACTATTCTTTCTTTACTTTTTTTTCTTTTAGGATCATTTTCAATCCTTATTACTTTTATGTGATAATTGTTTTATCTGGATAGAACTTTAATAATTTTGAAATTCATTATTGTCCCTTAAGGTTAAAAACTCATCACTTTCTATAAATTTTACAATTAGCAGCATTAGTTAAAAATAGGTTTTACTAGAGGCTCAATTCTTATAATATGTAAATTTCATAATCATATTTTTCTTTTCAAAAATTCAACTTATTTCTACGTTAAAAAGATCATTTTCCTACACGTCTCTTACAAATTAACTTAAATCTAGAACAGTACTATTTACTTAGAATCTCAACTAAGCCTTTTATATCATTTCTAAAACAAAAATTTTAGTTATCTAAAAGCAACACCACATACCATAAGTAATTTTAATGTGATATTAAACTTTAATGTAGGCTATTGAGGTCAAATAATGTTAAGTTTTAAAAAATTCCCCACCCCTCCCCCACCCCCAAAACCTTTTTTTTTAAAATATATAGCATTTAGGTGAGAAATATAAGCGGAAAAAAAATTCACAAACATACTACTAATACAACTTAAAAGTGTCTGTTTTAAATATACATTTAATGCCTATTTTATGAACATTTTAGATGATAATACACTTCAGGTATAGAAAATGGAGTTTATTTTAAATGGATCAAAAGTGGAGGCAAACGAGAACTGTGGAGCAGTAGCGCCTAAGCGCCACATGCCAGATTCCAGACAGGTTAGGTGCCTACGCGCCAAACCTGGCGCTTAGGCTCCAGACATTTATGCGGGGCTTTTAGAACAGTGTCCACTATTTGACGTCTAGGTGCCAGAGTCAATTAGAGCATTATACAGTGAATTTGCATGATTTTGAAGAGGTTCTTGAAGAAACCCTTGGCTATTTTTAGAGCTCTACATATTTTGGCTAAAAAGACGACTTTGAGAGGACTTTTGGCAGATTTTTTAGAGGCTTTGGTGTTACTTTTGTGTGAGTCTTATGAGTGAGACCACCATAGTGAGAGTGTGGTAAGTTCTTGTAGTGTCAAGTACAATCAGGTGACTCCACAGTTTGCTTAGGGAGAAGCTAAGATAAGTAATTTGTATTTTTATTTGAATTTGACTAACCTTTGTGAACTTGATTATCAAATAAATTCATGTGTGTTTGTTTTGTCTCCATGAATTCTGAGTAGTTTCCTTACTTTTTTCTGGCTAAAAGAAACAATCAAGTGAAATATGCGAATGATTTAAGGACTTCAATTTATTTCTTAAAAAAATTATGATGGCTCTTTCACCTAAACTTTAGTGACTTTGCATTTTGGCCACTTCCGAGGTTACATCTGCTGTGAAACATATTGATCCACGATAGCTATGATTTCACTCAATTTGGGAATGCCACATTGACCTTTGGGATGGGAGTGTGGTGCTCAGTTCACTGGTTAGGGTGAATAGATAGGGAGATAATTTTATTGGGTGTAGAAGTGATGTTTCTAAGGAAAAAAGCTAGATTCTTATCATTTAGGTTTGGAGTTGGGATCTAAGGGTCCCTAGTAGTAACTGAAAATTGGGTAATCTGGAAGTGAGAGGCCAAAATCTACTTAACACTACTACACTAATTGGAATAAACTTTAGGCTAGTCGACGTTCTTTACAAGCATCAAGAGGGGGTAATGAATAAGTATACTCCTCTTTGTCATAATACAACATTTGATTTTTAAAAATTCAAATTTTACGTTGATTATCATCTCTATGCAAGGGGAAATATCTTCTTATAGCAACTGAAAATTTCTTTTATGTATTAATAGTTTACGTTTACATGTTGTTTAGAATCAAATTCTGTATAAATTTAGTTTTTTTCTTTCTAAAACTATTGTCATTTATCTCCTAGAAGTTTTGTTTGCAGCTTATAATATAAACTTTTCCAAGTCATTATTAAAAAGTTATAGCTTGTCTATGGGACTGATATTAGGGTTTTTAAGGAAAACTCTATATTATTTGAAACGATATGTGTACTTGTGTAGTACCCATAGTGTGCAAGCTCTTCTTTTATTTTCTAAATCATTTTATTAGTTCACACTAGCCACTAAATATAATTCAGGCCAAGTTATTGGCAATCTTTTGGAAATAGAAATCTTTGTAATTGTGAGTTGAGTCAACTTTTTGGCGCCGTAGCCGGGGTTGCGATATAACTTTTTGACTTGGAATTTTATTTGAATTGTAGATTATTTTAAGAGAATTAAATTTTAATTTTGGTACTTTTAATATTGAAAACCATAAAAACATTAAAATGTTCAAAAAATCAAAAACTTATATAAAAAATTTTAGGAATATTTTTATTTCTTAAAATTTACCTTTTATATGAGTGATTCGGGATTTGAAGGTTTAGTGTCTTATGATTCATAATTATAATGTATGATATGAAAACTTAGAAAATAAAAGGGTTGCATAGTTTTCAAGAAATGACAAACATATCATAAAATAACGTTGAAGATTAAATTGGTGAAAATGAACAACATAATTTACAAAGAACTTTAAGGGAATATGAAAACCCTACAACAGATGAAATTCACTTAAGAATGCAAACCCCAGCTGTAGTGGTTAACTCATTTAAACTTAAACTTGAAAATATACAAATGGTACAAAAGAATCTGTTTGGGGGAACACCATCTCAGGATCCAAATTTACAATTAGAAATTTTTCAAGAACTGCGTGTTGCATTTAAATATGAATGTGTATCAAACAACGCTATCAGACTTAGAATTTTTCTCTTTTTATTATGGATAAAGCTACGATGTAGTTAAATTTTTTGTCACCGGAATTTATTAGAACTTAGCACAAAAATTCTTAGCTATGTACTTTCTTCCTTCAAAAACCGCTTAGCTTAAAAATGATATTACTTCTTTTACCCATTATGAAGGAGAGTGAATATACGAAGCTTGGGAAAGATTTAAGAAACTCCTTAGAAAGTGTCTGCACCATGCTTTACAAGACCGAATAATTTTTCAAACTTTTTATAATGGGATAGTAGGATCACGTAGTTCAATCATATATGTTGATTTATTCAATAATATATCTTCATATCTATCCTTTTTGTAGCATTATTAATGTTCATTCCATTTTTTCTTTCTTTTTCCTTGCTCTACCTATATAGAGGGTGTTTGAGAAATGGGATACAAAGAGAACATGCTTTAAGAGCATTGTGTATTTTTTATATGCACTTCATAATTCAAAAGGTGGATTGAACAATCAAATATAAATCATAGCAATAAAATGAAGAGGTCTCTCTATAAGACCTCTTATGTAACTAACCTTGACTACGGTGCATTACATGATGTACGTTCATGTGAATTTACCAAGTTAAGAGTCTTTCACATAGCAACAAGACCTCGCTATCAATACCATTAAAGTGAGTACATTGATGAACTTTCACAACAACCATATTTTTCATCAGGTGAGGCATTATTAAGCAGCAAAAATAAAAAATAAAAAAATTGGGAGCACATAAAATTGGTTATTATGACAAGACTTCAAAATCTAAGTGAGACAAGAGGTAATGAGAAGACTAATGCTAGCTAAGTGATGCTATTCCTTGATAAACCTCCTCCCTTACGACTACTTTGCTTTTAAATATTTTCAAAATAAAAGTTAGGGATTGTTTGAGGCAGTTGCAGCTTATCCAACTTATCCATATAAGCAGCTTATCCTAATAATCTACTGATCAACAGCTTATCCTGATAAGTTGACTGAATGTTTGGTTTATGCGTTTGGAAAACAGCTGATTTGCAGCTTTTTCTGTGTGAATGACCATTCTTCCCCTGATCTAAATAAACTACTATGTTTTTTGCCTAGCACTAACAACCATTGAAAGCAACCAAATTTATTATGTGTTTATAAATTTATTTGATGTCCTCAAAATATTCTTTTACATCATAATACCCATTATGCAGTACCTATAATCAATCTTTTATTCCACATGTTATCTCCTTGCTACTACCCTATCATCTAGTAAAATGCATCGAGATCCATCAAACCAAGCTAGACCATGATTTTATTTTTGTTCAAAGTAAAACATGAAACCAATCAATATTAATTTTATAAACACCAAAATTTCATAGCACTCATTTACGAATTTTAAGATCCTTAATCATTCATCTACAAATCTTTTGAACATTACAATTTTTCATTTCAAGAGACTTTGAGCTATCAAAGAAACTAAAGATGCTAAATAAATTAGATAAAAGATGATGTTAAGTGCACAAACCATCACTTTACAGTCCTCTTGCTCACCTTCTTTGAATCTTTTCTATGTCGCTTCACCACAGTCTTGCCTTTTACAATAAATCTGTCTTCATCGTCTGAGCTTGCCGCCACTCTCATCCCCTTCCCCCCTACCGGTTTGGAGGTGGCCACTTACTCGATCTCCTCTTACTTGACTCCACCGACCTCGCTCACTAACGCCTCGCTTCCCGAACCCTGCGATTCCTTTCCTTCAACGTCCGATCCATATCCTTGGTTTGTTCTCGCAAACGCTTTTTCTAGTCTCACGCTCCCGTGATGAGGGACTTCTTCGTTAGGGTAGACGACGCAAAGTAATGTAGGCCGCAAGGTCGATCCCGCGGCCTCGTTTCTTCATTAAAAGAAAACGACATATCTGAAGAGACATGCCAAAAACAACTATTAAACGGAACAGAGGTGTTTTCAAAACGCCATCACGAGTAATAATCTGCCCCAAAAGCACCCTTAGACAACCCTTTCTTAAAGTAATTAGATATATTTAAGAAGTTATACATCAACATTCCCTTGATAGTTGCCCCAAAATGGATATTTAGCTATGTGAATTTTCTCAAAAATAAGAAAAAAAAAAAAAAAAACATGAGAATATTGCACGAACAAAGGGGTAAATTACGACATACAGTATAGAAAGATGCCCATTAAGTAAAAGGATCATTGTGATTTAACAATCCTCTATATTGTTGTAAGAAATTATTTAACAATGTACTTTATGATTTCATTGCAAGCATAAATTTGATGTTATTATCAATTTATAAGAAATTGGGACTTAGGAAGTGAAAGTAACCATAATATAACTACAAAAATTTGGTGAACCGCCTAAAATAAATTGTGTGGACTATATTGTAATATAGAAAAATAGAACCGAATTGCATAATTATTTTAGGACTAACATTTTTATTGATAGGTAGAGTGTAAATTGATTTGTGAATGGAAAAACTATACATAACGGTGCATAAGGAAGAAGTGTCGTTTAAAGTTTGCGAGAAAGCAGATCAACAGCAACAAAAGATAGTTTCAAGATTATGCATATTTGTCTAAGCATAAGAACTACTCATCAAACCACTAACTTCATCAAAGGACAATAGAGACCTCTTCTTACCAAGTCCAATGTAAGTCTTAGTACTCAATTATAATAAACCTAGGTTAAATTTGTTATATTACAACAAATAAGTAATGGGTCTTGTTATATTCTTATTCATGTGCTTAAATATGTACTTTTTCTGCAGCACTTATTCCCCATTCTAAATTTATAAATAGAGCGTAAAGCCTTAGTAAACATAATTTCATATACTTAGCACTGCTTAATTGTCTGATTCTAAATTTATAAGGTTATAATGTAATTCATAAACTATCTTAAAATCAAAAACATAAATGTTCACTTAATTGTCTGATTAATCTAGCACTGCTTGGTCTCGTGCTGCAGATCAGTCATGTCGTACTACTTTGCTGAATCAAAATGCTTAACAATAGAAGGATCAGTCTTTAATTGATAAATTAAACATGCATGATAATGGGAGATGGGAAAGTGAAATGTCACGTGGTATTAGTTACATAGTAATAGAAACTCAAAAAAAGGGCAATTACATACACACCATCTAATTCCTATGTATTTACATATCCAACACTTAAATTTTTCTTTTTTACATTTCTACCACCCAAATCATTCGTAGCACATAAAAAATACAACCATTTTAACTTCTAAAAAGTGAAATACACCTTTTCATGTATAAGTAAGACAGTATAAACATAAAAAGTTAAAGTTTATGTGTTCAATTTGTAAATTTGTAGGAATTGAGTGGTATGGATGTGAATTTTGTAAAAGAAAAGTTCATTCATGTGGCCATGTGGGTTCCTCAAATGATTCTGGTCATAATTTCCACACATGAGTCAAATTTGTCGAGACACCACATATGCACCAAGCCAACAACGTTTTACATTTCCCCAAAAACCAAAAACAAAAACAACAACAAAAAACTTTTCTATCAAAGTTTTTGATATATAAAAATGTAAGATTCAGACTCAAATTAAAATCAAATGCAATTTATTAAAACTGTAGAAGGCTTTACATATATATATACAATCCAATTATTACTAAATTTCATATCTAACACTCAAACTTTAATATTACATACATGCCACCAAAATCTCCTTCATTCATCTTCATCATCACACTATTAATTTATCGTTCGAAATAATTTTCCTAGCGACGATATCACAGCATGCAAAATCCTCTAAAACTCGCATCTTTCTGCTCCTTCGATTTAGCAAAGACGGGATGACAACGTAAAAAGACCTCTATAATTCTCATCTTTCTCCTCCATCGGTCCAACAATGACAGGATCACAATGTACAAAGACCTCCAAACCTCAAAAATCTCTCAAACTCCCACCTTTCTCATCCTATGATTCAGCCGGAAATGATAGAGTTGATGAACTTAAAGGGTTTAAATGGCATGTATGTAATATTAAAATTTGTATTATTAGTTATGAAATTCAATAATCATGAGTAATATGTATTAAAGTCATCCAAAAATATAACGATCATTTTATGAAAAAAATATTCCATGCGGATCGGACACCGCACATACCGGACCGTAAATCACATGATCTACAGTCCTGATGTATTTCGGTGGGCCCAACCTAAATTTTATTTTCTTTTATTTAAAAAAAGTAAATAATCCTGACCGTAGATCGCCGTGATCTACGGCCAGGATCGGCCATATGCAATAATGTCTCCATTTTATGGGTACTACTTTCCTCTCCATCCTCCGGCACTTACATTTCCGAGGATCTCTGCTTCCGAGGCAGAAGGATTTGGATCTCCTCAGTTATTAAATTATGAATCCTACTCCCTATTTCCCACGTGGCCGGCATACAATGCCATTACTAATTACCATTAACAACTTAATTAAGCCTTATTGTGATCTAATTAACCGACCATGCATGCATTAATTATTCCAATGTCTCCTTGTTATGTGTTGCATCATGGAGCTAATTAATTAAGAATGCAATTATTGTTATGTAATCGAGGTTAGGATGTTCGAACGCGTTGGTTTAGAGCTAGTAATTAAGAAGATTAGTGAACAACTACTGGGTTTAGTTTTAGGGGCGGCAATACGTCCATTCGTGTGTCTTTATATCAAACAAACACAAATAGTAATCTTATTTTAAATGACTAAAAAATTTATATTTTAGTTGGAAAAATTAATGGCTTTTCATTAACATTTCTGATACAAAAAGGATATAAGTGGGCTAAAATAAAATAGTAACAAAGGAGATGATTTGTCTCCTCATGGGGTTAATTCGAGGGAATAATTAATTAACAGACTAATTACTGTCTTAATCGTTATTTGGAATTTGATTCCCTATCTGTTGTCGACATCTGCAGCAGCTGCGGCAGCTTTCGGCGTCACTTTATTTGTTTAATTTTCTTAGTGATGAATGATGATGGCTTGGAGATGCATGAACTTTAGCTTGTTAAATTTTTATTTATTTGGTGAAGCATTTTTCATTTGGGTGCTTTTTCTCTTAAACGTTTTTTTCCTTTTTTAGCATAAGACCTTAAGAAGCCATCAAATTAAAATGTTATTGTTGGATCTAGAAAGTAGAGCTGATTTTCTTATAAGTGACTGATTATTCCCCTTATTTATAGACATGAGGTTATGAATGGAACAATTAAATGCTTGCCTTTGTTTTTATGAAGGCGTTAATAGGATATTTTATGTACAAAAAAAATGAGCATGTGGCTCGATTATCTTATCATTCGGTCTGCTGAGATCAACAATCATTGGGTCGGCAAGGTTTGTTTCGTCGACTTTTCTGAGTTGAGGCAGCATGTTGGCTCTGGTTGTTTTTCAGTCGTATGATTCTTCGCTCAATCAATTTGGTCTGTTGGTCAGCAACTTTAGTTCGATGGCCGACTGTCAACCCTTTGGTGAGAAGCTCTTGTCTCCATGATGAGACTATTTTGTCGGGTTTAGGGTGGATTCAGTAGTCCAACAACTCGACTACTTCTTGATGGAGGTCAAATTGGATTGTTTGTGGTGTATTATGATGAGAACCCTAGGACCCTTGAAGAAAGGTGGGTATGAGAGTTAGGTTGATGCCTTTTCTTATTTTGACATTCTTGATCTTGGACTCGGGAGCCTTCGTTCGGCTAGCTTCAAATCATGCTCGAAGGGAGCTATAGTTGGTCAGTTGGGCTTTTTTAATCTATTTTTGATGCGACATTTGGTCTCCCTTATGTGAGACCCTTGACAACACTTTTGTCTTTTAGTTATTAATTCTCTCGAAATTTGTGCAAACGCATTTTTGGCAAATAGTTCTTGGGGCATTTATATATGTACCACCTAATTCCTACAGCTTAACATATCAATCAATCAGACTACAATTTTTACGATGATATGATTCCTACATTTTCGGCATGAATGGGATGGTCTACACGTAAAAATAGAAGTTTGTGTGGCTGATATGTTTATACATAGGAATTAGTTGGTACGTATGTAAATCTCACAATGTTATAATGTTTGTGTATACGGACCATTTGTAGAATGAAAACATACACCCACGACAGATAGACAAAGACACACACACACACGCATAGAAGATATTTTAGAATTTTGTACAAATGGCAGCACTCGTACATTTAGAGAAGTAAATTTAAGTTAGCAAACGATACGAGATTTTTATGTTGAAAATTATAGGGAAATAAGATCATGAAACTTAGCTCAGTTTGAAATAACTTCCATTAACAATAAACATGAACTATAAGAGGTAGTCCCCAAATTTGACGTTTGAAATAAAAACAAATGTGAAAGTAAGCTAATACAAGCATCACCAGTGATGGCAATTCAAAATTGTTGGGTAGTACGATATGTTGGCAATGCCACGAAGGCTGTCCCTTCTCAAAAATATATGACAACATGATCTTAAGCAATATGTGAGACAATGGTAAGGGCATTGGGAGACCACTGAGGATGGTAAAAATAGTGCTTCTAGAGATGAAGGCAACGCTATCATTTAACTTTAATAGTGCTTCTAGAGAAGAAGGCAACGCTATCATTTAACTTTAATAGTGCTTCTAGAGATGAAGGCAATGCTATCATTTAACTTTATAGGTAATCGAATAGCACTAAGTGATGATAACAATTTCACAAATCACCTCCAATATGAAAGTATAGAATGTCCTAATTAAATGATAAAATTAAAAGCTATAGATTTTCTGAGAAGAATTTCAATTATTATATATTATATAATAAAATTAAACATTCATATAAAAAACAAATATATTTTATTAAGACACCCCATAGTTGAAAAGAGACTTGATAATATTATCTTTATGATGACATAAATGCCCATCAAAGCTAGGGGCAAATCAAGTGATTGGTGCAAGCAAATAACAATGGTCTAAATTGTGGCTATCATTTGTTATTCCTTAATATTACAAATTTAATTATGCACACTAGAGGAAATTCTAACATTTTCTATCGAGAATTTTGTAAATTTCTTTGGAAACATCAATTTCTAACAAGTGTTACTCTTAAGGTAATCTTTTGGTTAGAAATGCAATACCTTGAAGCATATTAAGAGCGAATTTCAAGCTGATTGTAGGTCATAAGAGATGCTCTACTTACATAACCAAATCTCAAAATTTTTTTGTTGATATTGCCACTGATATGTTCATAGGAAGTCAAGCAAAAAAAAAAAAAATTTGGGCAATTTTTGTTGCTAGCATTTCTCATATTGATTATAGTGGCAAAAGACCGGTTAGAAAATGTAAAAATCCTATATATAAATGAAAAATAAAAAACATATGGACAATTAATTCCTATGGATTACTTACATTGCAACATAAATAAGGGGAAAATAATTTTTTAAAAAGTATTTATATCTTACAATTTCATAATATGCATACTGTCTCGCGCACAAATATATATGACAAAAACTTCATAGCTAAATAAACTCTCTAAATAACAAACATCTCCATCTCTTTATCCTCTTTCTCCTTCCTCTACTCTTCTTCCATGAGTTCTCCCCTTCTATCTTTTGTTTCACAATTTCTCCATTTTACTTCCCTTGTAGTAATCCAAATTTCCATCCAATCAGCCACCCTATATCTTTATTAAATGCAAAGTTATTTTCAACTCATTCTTCGAATCAGCTCTATCTCCAAATAAGAATGTCATGCATAATATGAAAACCTCTATATGTTCTTCCTTTCTTATTCTCTCTAAAACTTTCTCTACATATATCAAATTCTAACTGGTCAAAATGTCCTCTTGATCTTTCTCTACTTAATAAGCTCTGATTCTATACCTCTTTTAAATTTACATACTCACTGTATACAATGTTTGGTTTAATTAAAAAATATATAATTTTAAGTAATTTGCAATTAATCGATAACTCTTTTACTTACATAGGGTTCTCATAACCGCCTGATGCTGATGTATTTTTCTATGAAACTCCACTTCAAGTGGGTCTCTTTCCAATATTTATTTCTATAAACATACTTTTAGATTAGTAAATAAAGATTACAATTTATCACAAAACGCAACACATGTGATTTATCGATCTCTTTTTATAATCAATATGTGAAATTGAGTCTCCAATATGTAGAGAGCAACTCAAACTCTTAAAATAAGATAACAATCTTACTTTGCTTGCTCCTGTTAGCATATGCATTTAAAAGAGGCTCAAGATCTACATAACCCATCTTATACTTCCACCCAAATCCAAAGCAACCTTTTCTTGGACTTGTGAATGTCTAAGAATATACAATATATATGAGTTAGACCTTAAATCATAAAATCCCTTTGATATTTTTCTTATGCTATAGTAGCCCTCAATACTCTGTCAGCATCATAAAAATATAAAAAAGACTCATTAGAAATACATTAGTGTGATTAATAAAACTTAAAAGTGTACAATTATCACCTCAATTTATCTTAACCATATATTATGAACCTCAAGGAAAATATTTTTTTAGGATAAATATGAAGAATTATATTTGCTCTTCATCCTATCTCTTATTTTATGAAGTACATGTCTGGATGGATTGAACATAGAAGAAAAAATAGTTAATATTCTGTAAATCACAAAGAAAAAAGGAATACAAACTTAAGCTATATGTAAGTGCAAAAAGTGAAGGTTTCGTCTCCACTTAGAGGTCCTTACTCACTCAGAGTTGATGGAATTGATTAACATGGTGATGTTAGCCTGGTAAAGCCTACACTCACTAAAATTTGTATGAGAATCACATCATGTAGAGGAGGTTGGTATGTGTAAAATAAAGTGTCTATACAATTGTAGGATGGTATATGTATTGATGGTCTAGTACATTGTGGTGAGGCCAATGAGGTAGTAATGTTGGTGAGGACGACAATGATACCCATCTCCCAATAAGGAGGCGAAGAAATAATATTCATCCTTCTACAAATATACAAGGTCAATTACAAGGATTATTGTCACCACCTTCTAATATCATATATACTAAACAGAAAATATGTTTAGATCAAGAAATAATGACACATTATAAGATTAATATTGTTATTTTATAAATCTTCCTTAAACGTCAAATAAAGAAAAAAGAAGTCATAGATGAAAACTAAAACTGGAACTTCGATGTGATGGAATAGGAGGTTTACATTTGATTCTTCAGAGAATGTGGTGTTGTATTTTAGGCTATTTTAGGGATGCTTGGGTTATAGAGAAAAGTTGTCAGGGTTGTTGAAAAAACCCGTTGTTCGTGAACAGCTAGTGTTCGGTTCATTATGTAGCTTGTATTCAAATTGTTTGTCAAGTAAATAGACAAAATACAAATAACCCTTTATTTTATCGTGTTCGACTTGTTTTAGCTTGAAATAAAGAAATTTTATATATATATATATATATATATATATATAGCTCCATACATGTTAATGTGAAAGTTGGATTACAAAATGAGTGAGAAGAACACTCAAAACACATCCTTCCCCTCTGTCTAACTAGATCATACAATGAAGTATACAAAAAATATGGGAAGTATCTAAGATAGACACAAAATCTTGTCCTAGTGTGAAAATAAAAAATCACCCCTTACAATTAATATAAGGAACGAATAAACTATCCCCATGGAGAAGAATTTCAAGCTGAGTGGAAGGTATAGTCCCTACAACAATCTCTTCATTATCCTTCCCCCTAGCTGCCAAATTATGTGCAGGAGTGTTAACTTCCGTTAAGATATGCTGGAAAATCACTTGAACATTGATCGACAAGCTCTGGATCTTAGTAATCCACCTAGCAATATTCCATGGAGCAGCCTCTTCCTGATTCAGAAATCTAATACAGCTGAAGGAATCAGACTCAACTATCAATTTTATGATGTTGCCTTGCTTGGCAAGGTGGATGGCCCAATAAATAGCAATCATTTTAGTTTCTAGTGCATTAAATGCCCAAGTTGGAGAGAAAAAGTATAACATGCACTTCCCTAGAGAGTTCCTAAAGAGTCAACCCACAGCAGTAGCCCCCTTACAAAAGCTTCCATCTGTATTGGCTTTCAACCACCCTTTAGGAGGTGGGTTCCAGAGAACTAAAGTAGGCACTTTTAGCATCTTCACACTAGGCACCCAATTCAGGAAAATATTGGGAAAATTCTGAAATTTTATTATCTTTTGCAAATAAGAAGTACAATTCAGAACCACATCCATCTCCTTTGGTTTATTGTTTTCATACTTAAACTGGTTCTTGCACATCCAAAGGAACCAGACAACAGTGCAAGGAATGATTAACTTGGCATCTAACCATTCCATCCAAAACCCCAAAAAGTATTGCCAACTGACTTTCAGAGTGTCAATATTGAGTTGTTTTAATATATCAGACCAAACCCTTTGGGAGAAGCTACAAGAGAAGAACAAATGATCCAGACTTTCTTCAGCTTTACTGCACATATGACAGCAAGAGGGTCCCTTAAGCCCTTTCATCTTCAAAATGTCATCAGTAGGAAGTAAGGATTTCCATAGCCTCCAGCAGAAAAAGGACATGGAGGGTTTTAACCACTTCCCCCAAATCAAATTACCCCATTTGACAGGTTGCCATTCAAATAACTGTTGGTAGATGAAGGCAGACAATTTTTGTGAGGAAGTCTGTCTAGTGATGAGTCTATCTTTCTGCCCAGGATTGATTTTTGTTTTCTTAACCCAATGTATTTGCTCTTCAGTTAGGATGGTATCCAACAAGTTGCAGTTCCACTGATTATCCATCCAGAATTCCTTTACTTTTGTCATTGAGTTCAGATTGGAGGTGTGTAATCTCTCCCCATTCCACACCCAATTATCAAGTCAGAAATTAACTTGGCCTTCACCAAGCTCCCAGATAAACAAATCCTCAACTTTATTTCTAATCTCCAAAAGCTTAGTCCTCATCCTGGAATCACCCATCTTCTTCTAAGCCATAGTAGGATGAACATCCCTACAATACTTCCCCTTCATAAACAAAGCCCAAAGACTGTCTTGTGCTCTAAACTTTATCCATAGTTTGCATAAGTTGATGATACTGAGATGTTGAAAATATTTGAAGCCTAAACCTCCAGCACTTAGGGGTTTACATAGTTTGTTCCAAGCTAACCAATGGAATTGTTTTTTTTTTACCAGCCCACAGAAATTTGTTGAAAATTCTGCCCAGCCTTAACTGAGTTCCTTTCTTCATGGTAAACATTTGAAGAGCATAAGATGGAATGGAAGTTAGGATGCTTTTAAGGAGGGTGATTCTACCTCCATTTACGAGGAAATAATTAGTCCAACACTGCAACTTTTTTTGAATTTGGTCAATAACCCCATTGAATTGTGTTTGCTTGGTTCTCCCTTTGATTAATTGGACACCAAGATAGTTGATTGGTAGAGAAGCTTTGCTGAAACCAGTGTACTGAGCAATCCATTGCTTAATCTGTGGAAGAGTGTTTGAGCTAGTAAGGAAATGACATTTTTGTTTATTAAGATGCATATCATATGTGATTTGGAAATGTGTAAGTCCTTGGTAAAGAGCTTTCACAGCAGTCTTGGTAGCCTTGGAGAAAATGATAATATCATCAGCATAAGACAGATGACTCACCCCAATGTTAGATCTATGCTGATATGTCAATTTGGGAGAAGAGGCAAGTATTTGATTTAAAAGTCTAGAAAGATAATCCATAGCAAGAATGAAGATAGTAGGAGATAAAGGATCTCCTTGTTTAATGCCCCTTGAGGCAGTGAAGAACCCATGGCTTTTACCATTGATAGAGTGATTGTTAATACAAAGCCACCTTCTTGCCAAAATTATAAAGGCCCCAGAGAAACCCCTAGCATTTAAAGTGTCCAAGATAAAATTCCAATTGATAGTATCATAAGCTTTATGGATATCTAGTTTCAGAATGAGATTGCTGCCTCTACATTTTCTGTCACGGTCCAGCAACAACTCTTGTGCCAGGAAAATATTATCAGAGATTTGTCTCCCTTTCACAAATTGTACCTAGTTATTACAGATAAGTTGCTGGAGGTGAGGTTGGAGCCTGTTATTAATAACCTTGCTGATGACTTTAGACAGGACATTTGTTAGACTGATTTGTTTGAAATCCCCCCACCCAAACCTTCTAGAAGTTTTAGGAATCAAAGTTATAGTGGAAGAAGTGAAGTACTTAGGGGGATCCATACCTTTAAAGAAGCTTTGCACAACATCAACAACCTCCCCACTGATGATATTCAAAGTAGTCTTATAGAATTTGGCAATAAAACCATTATGGTCATCAATAGAGTCCAATGCAGCTTTAATTTCCCCTTCCATAGGAATCTGAATAAGGTCCAAGCTTTGAACATAATCAATGCAATCAGAGAATAGTTCCACCTTGATTTGAGCTCTCTCAGTAGACTGATCCATAAAGATATTCTGAAAATAATTAACAGCATCAATGGGAATGTCCTCAGCATTAGTTACAACCTTACCATTAGAATCATGTATGGAAAGGATCATGTTATTCTTCCTTCTGAAATTAATACAAGCATGATAATAGCTTGTGTTTCTGTCTCCTTCAATAAATCTGGAGACTGCAGCTTTTTGTTTCAGAAAACATTCAGTATAATTGGTTTGCATTAACAGTTCTTCATTGGCTTTGTGCATATCAGCTTCAGAATTCAAGCCCATTTGAAAATTATTTTCCATTTTGATAACATTACTTTGGGCAGTGGTCAAGTTTTCATTAATATTTCCAAATGTTTCCCAATTCCACTTCTTTAGATGAGTAGCCACTTTTTTTCTGAAGAATCCACAGCTTTAACCAGGGACTAGAGTTTCCTTCAGCCCTCCAATCCTTATAAACTTCTTCAACAAAAAGAGGGTGTAGAGTCCACATGTTTTGGAATCTGAAAGGAGCTTTTATTGGTTTTTCAGCATTTTTGATAGTACATAACAGTGTTATACGGTCAGAACCTGCTAGAGCCAAATGAGTAATGGTAGTGCAAGGGAAGGTCTGAACCCATTTATAGTTACCCATCATTCTATCCAGCCTCTTCTACATTGCACCTCTTCTCCAAGTGAAGTCTGGCCCTTGGTACCCCTAATCAAACAACTCAGCCTCAAAAAGAAAATCATTGAATCTATTTATTGAAGAGACAGTAGGTGGTCTACCAACTTTTCTTTCACCAAGAGAGGAAAGACAATTTAAATCACCCCCCAAAATCCAAAAGGAGTTTACAACTTGTCCAGTCCGAGTCAACTCATTCCATAAGGTGGCTTGGTGTTTGGCAAAGCTACTGGCATAAATGAAGGTGGCATATCCAACCTGAGCTCCAATATAGAATTGGATGTGAATAAACTGAGAATGATTTACCAAAACAGACCATTGTAATTCAGCTCTGGCAAAAATCCAAATTTTATTATTGGAGTTAGAAAAATGATCAAATTGAGGGAACTTTTTATGAATTTTTTGGGAATTTTTAGTAACTCAAGGTTCAAGTATGACAAAACAACAAACTTTATGGACTCTCACTAGATTTTTTAATCTCTTGAGAGAAGAGGGGTGAGCAAAACCCCTAATGTTCCAAATAAGAAACTTAGTCATTGAGAGAAGGTCTTCCCTTTCCCCCTAGTCCTTGGATGGTGATCCAAAGTAATTGGGCCCTCCAATTTACTAACACATCTTCTATAACTCCCTTAGGATATGTAACTGATCGGTTTGCTAATTGAAGAGTTACAGAAGTAGGTGAGACTTCTCTTAATCCTAGTCTTTTGAAAATTGATAGAGGCATAAGGTTAATGCTGGCTCCCAAATCACATAAAGCTCTTCCATAGAATTTTTCACCGATAACACACGGTATGGTGAAACTACCACGATCTTTTAATTTTTTAGGAAGCTTTTTCTGATTAATTGCACTACACTCTTCGCTAAGTGCAACAGTTTCATTATCTGAGAACTTCCTCTTCTTGTTCAGAATGTCTTTCATAAACTTCACACAATTGGGCATTTGCTCTAAAGCTTCTACGAAGGGAATATTCACCGTTAACTTCTTAAGAATTTCCAAAAATTTTGAAAATTGTTTATTCTATTTATGTTGCTTCAGTCTTTGAGGAAACGGTGGTGGAGGTTTTTCCATGGTAACTTTCATTGGTGTAAATGGATACTCTTAATCTGGGTATTCATGATACTT
>NEWO01000060.1:488031-519587 GCA_003013225.1 Phalaenopsis aphrodite | reverse complement strand
TTTGTCGTTCACTGCAGTCACCTGCCTGGCAAGAGTCTCAGGGTCTGACTATGAGGATCTTGGGGAACTAAGAATGAGACCATGGGAGAGCTCAGCCTCGAAGGCTACCCTTCGCTCCAAGGCCATAAATCCACTACTTCCTCCTCCCCTCGGATTGTGCAATCTCGTGCATAAAGAAAACAAGTGTTGAATTGACACTTCCAAAAGTTAAGAGTCAAAATAAATAAATTAGGGCTTTTAACTTACAACAACTGTCGTGAATGCTCTGAGACCCACTCCCCAGGTTACCGATGAGTTCAAACATGCAACTTCGTAATGGAGGGAGCACGACTTAACTTATTGGCCTGTGTAGCGTACAAAAATGGTTAGTCCTAAAAAACTCCAAAAATTGAATTAACTTTTAAATATTTAAAATAATCTTACCAGCCTCATGTAGTGCTCCGAACAACTAGCATAGCGTAGGTCGGGAAATCACTAATTTTTCACACAAGTGTCGCTCTCCGTTGAATATTTTGTTTCGTATTGCTGGCATAAATAAGTACACTCGTCTCCCATAACATTTGAAGCCCTTCAATCAAAGGTTGTAAGTAGGCGTTGATTTTTCCTTTTGTTCTATGTGGACCTGACATGATCAACGCCAAAAATAAGAACGACACGGTCATGCAGATATCGGGGGGTAAAGTGTATGGTGTGATGATTACTGGCTAGCATGAGTATGGAATTGCAGCGTGACTATACTGGGTGAAGTCATCTACACATAACCTGTGTCTAACATTGTGTGCTTCATGTTATTTTTTTGCATGCTTAATTTCATTTACTTTTTATATTTTTTTATGAATGAAATTACACTTTAAAGGAAAGCATTTTTATATTTTTGTTGCAGGTATAATAGGAAACATAATTGGAGTGAACTGGAGCAAAATTGGTGTGAAACAAGGCAATTTGAGCAATGTTGAGTGTAGCATGAGGTGCCTAGGCGTAAGAATATGACCAGGAAACAAAGAAGGGAGCATCTAGGTGCCACTTCCTTGCGCCTCGGCACCAGAACCACACCAAAGAGATAGAGAGGAGGTGTCAAGGTGCTAGAACTGTCCGAAACAGTTTTTTTGGAGTTATTTAGCGGTTCAAGACGATGGAAAGAGCAATTTTTGGTCATTTGGGGACTTGGGGATGAAGTTTCAAGGTCTGCAACTCCCCAAGAACTTCGGGAAATCCATATTAGGAGTAGGATTCTACTAATTTAGAGGGATTTGTAAGGAAATTTGAGAGCATTTGTAAAGGATTGTCTCAACAATTGCAAGAAGTAGTAGAGAACTTCAATGGAAGGATCTCAGAGAGATTAAAGCTAAGTGGTGTATGTTTTGATGAGATTGTAATCCAGTAAACACGTATTGATTGAATTTGTTTTGCTAAGTAGTGATTGTTTGAATGCCTTGTGATCCTTAAAACACTTATTTAGTTTAATTGCTTTGTTTCATTAAGTTTACTATTGAATTTATCATGCATTGTGGGTAGAAACCCAGTGCTTTTTTGTGATGATTTGGTAGTAAGTGTAGAGTGTAGAAGTTTAAGAATAAATCTTAAATTTATATTTGATGAATGTTCTCCTCGACTTAATTTACATATCTTGTCGGCCATAAGATTTGTTAAAACTTGTTGTGCCCCATTTGACTTGACCATGAGCGGTGGTGAATCAACATGAGAATGCTCACACTGTTCATTTAACTATGAAACATAATAGTTAGCTCGTTCTGCAAAGTTATGGAGATAAGTAGTCTGAGAGGTTCATATTAGAGCTTTTTTGGGTGCAGGCAGGGCATATAGTTATGGGGAGCCTATTTGTGGCACCAACTGGCACCGTTGCCAAAAGCAAATAATTAGTTAGTGAACTAATTGTATCTAATACTCAGGAGATGGTAGATAGATATATACTCCTTTTGTTAATGCTTTATTTACATTCTTTAACTCCAAACCTACAACCTTCTTAATTATTCACAAGAGAAAAGTACTTTTTTATCAATCTAGAATTTCACCTTATTGATTACTTTAGATAAGTTTTATCATAGGATTAAAATTGTGACTTAGGAGTAATGATAGCAAAATCACTTTTATGGACACTCCAAACTAGGACTTTATAATAGTAGACTAGAACTTCACCTAAAGTGATTTCTTCTTCGGTTCCCTGTGGGATCCATACTCAGAACTAAAAAAAGTCTTATATTACTTCAACGATACGTGCACTTGCGTTAATACCTAGTGAATAGTGTTTAACCATGGTAAATATTGAGTTTTATAAATTTATAAAATATACTTCAAAATTATAATATCTAAACCTAAATCACTAGGTACACCGTTGAGAAAGCGGCGATCAAGTTTTTGGCGTCATTGTCGGGGAATCGCAAAGGTAGAAGAACTTTTTTAGGGGAATTTTAGTTGAATCTATAAGACTTAGATTTGAAAATTGTAGTGTTTATATAAAATGATTAATATATTGTATGCCTTCGTTCTTAAAAGAAAAGCTAAAATACCAAATTGTGTTAGGAATGTCCTATTAATTAAATCTTTAGTATTGAATGCATAGTTCAAGGGCTAGAGAGCTTGAACCATATGACTTAGAAATAGAGACAACTATTAAGAAGATTAGGAAACAACAAAGACTTCAAAAACACATTGTAGAAATGGTGGATCAAAATCATGGAAACCCATGAATTTTAATGTTAAAAAACCTTTGAGGGATTATGCGAACCTTATGGTCGATGAAATTCACTTAAGTATACAAAATCCCGTTGTAGAGGCAAATACTTTTGAACTTTAGCGTACAATTATTCAGATGGGGCAAAATAGTTAATTTGGAGGATCTTCATCTGAAGACCCTAACTTACATTTAGCAAATTCTTGGAATTTTGTGCCACATTTAGGTATAATGGTGTCTCTATTGTTCCGTTTAACTTTAACTTTTTTTCCTTTTCAATGAGGGATAAAGCAAAATTGTGGTGCAATTCATTAGCACCAAGATCTATCAAAAAATGGGGAGATTTAGCTCAAAAATTTCTTGTCAAGTATTTTCTACCATCCAAAACAGCTATGTTGTGGAATGATATCACATCGTTCAGTCAATATGATGGTGAATCAATTTATGAAGCTTCGAAACAATTTAATGAGCTTCTTATGAAGTGTCCACATTATGCACTACCTGATTGGCTTATTATACAAGCCTTCTATAACATATTAGTTGGATCTTCAAGAGCGATTATAGATGCTAATGCAGGTGGGTCTCTCATGTCCAAACCTTATGAAGAGGTATATTCTCTCATTGACAAAATAGCCACTAATAACTTCCAATGGACATCTGAGAGAGTCAACCTTAAGAAAGCAGTTAATATTCATGAAAATGATGCACTTACAATCCTAATGTCTTAAGTTGCAGCTATTGCACAGAAATTAGACCATTACAGGATGAGTCAAAATCAAGGACATCTTGTCGTTGAGGAACACTCATTTGGACAACTGGTTGATACTAACTTCTTTGAAACTATCCATGTGATTAACAATACTCAAAATAACTCATATTTCAATTATTATAACCTAGGTTTGAAGAATCATCCCAATTTTAATACAATTCTGGAGGAGGAAACCAATCTTGGGGTAATAATCCAATTAATCCAACAATTAATTGGAATAACCAGGGTAATCCTAGCTTCAACCCTTCTTATCCTCCTGGATTTAATGTTAACCAATAATTTAAGTAGAAGAAGTTATCGTTGTAAGCAGTTGTTATTCAATTGGGAAATCAGTTGCATAAACAAGGAACTGCACTTAAGAATATAGAAAACCAACTAGGTCAAATTGTTTCTAAACTTAGCAGTCATCCTCAAGGAATTTTTCCTAGTAACACTGAGGTGAGCCCTAAGGAGAGTGTGCAAGGCAAACATGAATAAATATTGAGTTTATCGGGCTGACGACGTTAAACCAAGTGTTGCATATGAGGCACTCCATGAGTATCTTTGTTGGCATGATTGTTAATGAGTGTGAATGACATGTGTATAATGGTTATGGATTGTTATGATTGATAGTGATTTTGGATAATTATGTGTATGAGTCAATAGTTGAGTTGTTGATATGTCATGAGAGAGGTGAATTCCTAACTTCTCAACATTGCTACTTGTATATGTTCCCTGAAGTAGTTGGATTAATGAGTCCACTACAACTCAGTATTCAACCGAACTTGAGCTTTACGAGAGATGTGTTGGGTTTGGTCAAATGTCAGGTCCATCTCAATTCTGTTAATTTCTTTGTCTGACCGTGTTTTTATTGAGTGGGTTCATGAACCTACTTGATAAGTAACATGAGGATGAGTAAACGCTATAAAGTTTACGGTACATACATTAAGGGTTGGTGTAACGCCTGAAGTTGACAATACATGAGTCAATATAACAGGGATAATCTTGTCTGTGGGTTTAACCCTATAAAATTTGTACAAGTGCCTAATTTTTTAGTGTTCTGATTCCATTAGAAATTGAAAGTAAGTTTAGGAGATGTGGTGAGTTTTAGGAAGAATTGACCTCAATTATCTTGTGCGTATGTGAATGTGTTACTAGAGTAATTTAGGACTTTGGGGAGATTAAAATGTTCATTTTAGGTTGACCCATACTAAAATCAAAGCAAGTAGGAAGTTGTGGTCTTTTTACTGTTACTTGGAAGTTGATATATTATCATTTGGTTGAGTTAAAATAATATTTGTTACTATTCATTCATGTTGTAATATTTAGGACAAATGTTGTTAGTACTTTTTATTACTGCTATGATGTTATATGCACTTTAATAAAACTTTTTTTAGTTCAGGTTTTACTCTAACATGTATAGGTTAGATTTACTTTTTCTTACATACTAATTTGTCTTAAGTAATCTGTGAAAAATATTTATGATTGACGCTTGTGTTAGATTGTACTTTTGATATGTATTTTTTCTTCCTACTTGTATTTCTTATTCTTAATACCATATATGCTAAAAATTAAGCATAAGGAGGGAGGGGGGAATCTTTTTAAATACTTAAGCTTTATTTGTCCTCAGTTGACTGTTTAATAAAATAAAATAATTGTACATGAGTTATGATATGTGGTGTTATCCTCAAGGTACTATAAATTTTGATCCTAGGGAATATCATGGTAGATTTTATGAATATTTTGTAAAAGACTGTTCTAAGGTTAAGATATTTTGTAGGAAACAATAGGAAAAATATTTTACTATTTATAGTAGAAAAAAAATTGTATTTTTGAAAAACTATGATTTTTAGAATTACATTTTTAAAAGAAGTAAGCCTTTACAATTGTTTTAAAACGGATGTCATTTCTCTTTTTGAAATAAGTGTAGGATAGCTATAATTATTTAACTTTAGAAAGAGGAATATGAAATTCAAAAGCATTAAAGACATATCCAGATATAGTGATCCTCACATAAAATAAAAAAAATTGAAAAAGAACCTAAAATAAAAATAAAAATAAAATAGAAAAAGAAGTAAAGCAAAAAGAAATGAGAAGTGATTTGTAAGGGAAGTTGAGAACATTTGTAAGAGATTGTATCAACAATTGCAAGGAGCAGTAGAGAACTTCAGTGGAAGGATCTCAAAGGGATTCAAGCTACGTATTGTATGTTTTGATTGCATTGTAAACCATTAAACACATATTTAGTGAATTTGTTTTGCTAAGTAGTGCTTGTTTGAATGTCTTGTGATCCTTTAAAAATATTTAGTTTAATTGCTTTGTTCATGAAGTTTCTATTGAATTTATCATGCATTGTGAGTAGAACCCCTATGTTTTTCTTTTGTGATGATTAGGTAGTAAGTGTAGGGCGTAGAAGTTTAAAAATAAATCTTAATTTTATATGTGATGAATGCTCTTCTAGACTTAATTTACATATCTTATCGGCCATAAGATTTGTTAAAATTTGTTGTGGCCCATTTGACTTAACCATGAGTGGTGGTGAATCAACATGAGAATGTTCACATTGTTCATTTAACTATGAAACGTAGTAGTTACGTGGTTGTGCGAAGTTAGGGAGATAAGTATTTGGGGAGGTTAAGATTAGAGCTTTTTGGGTGGCATGTGGCGCATACAGGTATGGAGAGCCTATATGTGGCACTAACCGACACCGTTGCCAAAAGTAAATAACTAATTAGTGAACTAATTGTATCTATAACTCGGAATAGGGTAAATAGGCATATGCCCATTTGTCTCTATTTTATTTACATTCATAAACTTTAAAAATACAACTTACTTAAATACTCACAAGAGAAAAGTACTTTTTATCTATCTTGAATTTCACCTTATTAATTTCTCTAGATTAGTTTTATCATAGAATTAAAATTGTAACTTAGAAGCAGTGATAGTAAAACTACTTTTATCGACACTCCAAACTAGGATCTTATAGTAATAGACTAGAATTTCATCTAAAGTGAATTCTTCCTCAGTTTACTATAGGATTGATACTCGGGACTAAAGAAATTTTGATATTACTTGAACGATATGTGCACTTGCGTTAATACCAAGTGAATAGTGTTTAACCGTGGTAAATCTTGAGTTATATAAATTTATAAAATATACTTTAAAATTATAACATCTAAACCCTAAATCACAAGGTATACCGCTGAGAAAGTAGCGGTTAATTTAGCTGCAAAGTCCAAGTAAGCACGGTCAACATGTCTTCATGCCTCCCCATGTGACGAATGACTCATTAAGTTAGCAGCAACAGATACAGTGTTGTGTCAAGTCATGTGAGGGGTTGTACCATGGAAGCGAACAATCGTTGAAGTCGGGGCATGAGCGAAAGATAAAAGAAATGCTTGTATGGAGTATTTTTCTGATTTTTACTCTTTCGCCCTCTTTGTTTGAATATATTTGCACCATAAAACAACAGGTTGTCTCAACCAACCGCATCAATCTTGTAATATATCATGTAGTCATTAACACAACAATCGATCTTCTGATATTGTAACCCTAAATTTGAAACCAACTTCTTAGTTTTGTACAGCTCATCTGACACTAAGTTCCTTGAAGGATTAGTCTCTTTTAATAATGTTGTTACCTGATTGAATGATTTTATGGGCATGTTAAAATCAGATCTGATGGTTAACATTCTCAGCTCCATTGATAACTTTATATGTGTTATGCAACTATTCCATAAAGGTTGTTGTGCAGCGTTCAGTAAGTCATAAAACTGTTGTGATTCATTGTTTGGTGTTTTAGGTTTGTGTTGAATGCACTAAACAAATTGAGCTCTTTGAGCATCATGAATCATTTCCTCATATGAGTTTGGATTGAATTACTCTACACGAGGGGCATAACTTGTCGAGGCACCTCCTTATTCGAACTAAACATCTGATTTTTTCTCACCATTTGCAGTTTAGTAGAAATAATTTTGATTGAATCATCTGTGATAAAAATCTAACTTAACTTCTTCAGGTGGCAGAAACACTTGATTTTTGTGCTTCACACAAGACCGTCGAAACATACCCTCCAAAATATAGATGGGTGGCTATGATGCCACCTACACGAATTCATAAACAATTGTTCAAGAACTCATCTTTGAGTTTTTTTCATCCTGGATATAATTTGTTATACATCCAAGCTCTCAAATTACGAACATACATTTGCAGCATAGATGTTACTTTACAAATTAGTGAAACTATTACGCAAAATAAAAATGAAAGACTTGGGCTATATAAATATGAAAATTTAAGTTTACATGTACAAAAAATTAAGTGGGTTGGCTAAGTGAATTTTTTTTCTCCATTTTATCATATTGAGTGCCATACTTTCATTATTCTACTATATTAAGATCATTTTAATGCAATATGCAAAAGTCTTTTTAGGATTACCTCTACCTTTCTTAAAATAAGTTAAATCTCAAACATCTACTCTCCTAATTGGGTCATCAGTTAGTCAACGTTTGATCTGACCAAGCCATCTAAGGTGAAACTCTCTGATTTGGTATGCCATTGGAGCTACTCCAACCATTTCATTGATAAATTCGTTTCAAATTGTCTCTAGGTGTAAAGCCACTCATCCACCATAACATAAGTCTAAACTTACTTTTATGCTTCTTTTAAAGGCTAACATTCTGCACCATAAATTATTGTAGTCCTCACCGTCGTCTTATAAAATTTATGTTCAAGTCTAGGTGGTACTTTTCTGTTCAAGTCTAGGTGGTACTTTTCTGTTCAAGTCTAGGTGGTACTTTTCTACACACAATAAGTCTTATGTATTTCTTCACTTCAACCATCCAACTTGAATTTTACTAATAACATCCCCATCTATATCACCGTCGTTTTCAATAGTAGACCCAACATATCTAAAATGTTCATTGATTTTAATGACTTGATCTCATCCATTGCTATAACCCCGCCACTAGATCCACTACTACTACAATTACATTTAATGTATATATTTTTAGATTTACTCAAACGAAAGGCTTTCTCTATGTTTGACCTTCATAATTCATGTTTGTCATAAATTCTCTCTAGTGTTATCCACAAGAAAGATACCATCAACAAAAAGCATACACCATGGTACATCCTCTTGTAAATGTCCAAGAAAACATTCATAACTAAAGCAAAAAAAGGATTTTAAATTAAAGCCAATCTCCAAATTACATACCCAAAATCAAGTATATACATAGTTAAAGTATGATACATACCTTCCCCAATGTATTCTGGTTGGAGCAGAGCGGGAAGAAGAGAAATAGGGGAGTTTCGGTGGTCTCTGTACGTAGGCCGCGCACGTTGCCTTCCAGGTAGCTCTAACGGTGATTATATTGTGCAGGCTTGAGCTAACATGTGAGAGAGAGGGAAAGGGGAGAGGGAAGGGGAGAAGGGGAGTGGCGTGTGAGACTTTCGGGCAGAGGTACAAGGGGAAAGAAAATGGAATTTAAGAGCGCGGGATGAGTAAATTAGGTCATTTGCGTCGGATTTCTGTCCAATTTGCGTTGAACTTGTTCAATGCTAACAAGAAAAGTATTTGAGATGTTTTTTTCGATGCAAACTTCGTTGTAAATCCAAAGTTAAATTTTGTCATTTCCGAAATACTTATACCGATGAATTTTCTGACGTAAATCGGATGCTAATTCTGACGCAAATATCATAATTTATTTTTCACCACTTATCTAACGCTAATCAGACGCTAACATTTGTGTCTAAAATATCCAACGCAAATATCAGACACTAATTCCCACTCCTCCTGTAGTGGTCCCTTGTCGCATACTTTTGAATAAGAACATAAATCTGTTAATATTATTAATGTGCAATTGCTCTCAATTCAAAGTTATGTAGAATTGCTATAAAATGTGAACCTATAGTGGTTAAATTACGTGAAAACAACTCCATTAGTAGTAATTAAATGTCTCAGATCAATTAAAAACTAAAACATTAATACGTATACAACAGAATGAGCTTTGATTGATTTTATGATATACATATTCAACATCATATGGTAGAAATTGTGTATACGGTTGAGATGGATCTGTAAACAGCCGAAAGCCATTGCTGAGATAAATATGCATGCAGCAGAAAACCAAATGTTGCAGCTTTTGCTTTCACATGTGACAATTTATTTATGAAATTGATTTGTATCATGGAGAATAAAGTACTAACAGATAATTGAAGCATTTAACAACAACATTTGAATGTGACTAACATTAGCTCCATACCTCTCCAAAAACTCCAACTTCCTTTTAAATTAAAGTCAACTTTGCATCAATTTAATTTTGTAAGGAGATCAACATCAATTGATGGTTAACATGGATATGGAATTTCTTTGTTTGTTTTTTGTGGTTTCATTGGAGAGATGGAAGAAAGATTTTGGAAAGGTGTGGAGGTTTTGGAAACACAGCATCTAAATTGGGGAGTTATGTGACTAACAAGAAGATTTTAATTAACAGAAGCATTTATAAGCAGATTTTAAATGTGACTAATAGCAGCATTTAATAGCAACTACTAATAGCAGCAATTTGGAAAGGTATGGAGCCAAAGCTTTGGTATCAAAATGTTATGCTGCAGGAAATAATAACTAATAGATGCTACAACTGAACACTCTTTGTGATATAGCTGCAACTACTACTGCAAGGAAGTTTGGTACATTAATAAATTAAACATTCACTTTTATAGGTTTAAACTTTCAAAAACAATAGCATTTATGAATGTAACATACCATTTAATTGCTACGTATCTACATATTTAATATATAAACTTCAATTTTTACATATATGCCACCTTCATGAAAAGTTGTATTTCACTTTTTTAAGTTAAAATATAGGTCTTTTTTATGTGAAATGAAATATTTGAGTGGTATCAAAGTAAAAAAGTGATATTTATAAATGCATAGTAGTTGAGTGGTATGCATGTCAAAGCACATTAAAAGTTTACTACTACTTTCACAAACAGAACTTGAGAATTCAAGGAATTAAGAATAAAAATGTGCTGCTTGCGGCTTACTTTTGAAGACAAGAATGTCATATATGCAGCTATAAGTGATTTTTTTTTTCTTTTTTCTAATGCAGCTATATGAGATTGAGAGCTGCTACCCACTGGTTATATCCTTTACATAACTAGATGTTATTTATTTAAGAATGGCTGTTTATATGTAAACCTCATATCATTTCACATATAATATGTGACTAATTTTTAAAAAGTATGAAGCAACTGCATGAGGCTTGCTTAGTTAGGTACCCAAGAAATTTGACCCTGACGTTTCTATGGTTTAACTATTCCAAAGGTGTACACTTATTATTATTGAACTTCAAAATAATGTTTTAAGGGACTGTAGTAGGTACAAAACCCCCAACATAATTGTTCTTTAAATAAATTGGTAAAAGCACTGGACAATAGATTTACACACAAAATTTTAACAACCTGCTATCATTGCGCATCCTCCCTTCTGATTGGTAATTTCTACCTAAATCCATGATCAACAAGTTTTGTTCTAAAATGTTGGTACACTCTTCAACTTCAGGCATTTGTGAATTTGTTTACATAGGCCAAATCTGTAAATAAATTTGGACTTCGTGTTATTGCTTTCTAAAACTTTTCATTTTCATATATTCTTTGGGTGGCCTCTTGGCCTAGCAGTGTTAGGTATGCTAATATGTACTCCATTTACTATAGCCCAATGGTCTGGTAGAGTTAATATTGAACATTTATGGCATTCTATATCTGCAACTATAGTTGAAATGACTTCGTTGTAATGATGAATTAATCTCATATGACATAATATTAAACTGATAATATTTTGATAATCAAATATATAAATATGCCATAGAAAGTGCTCCCTTCATGTCAATGATTGGAATTACATGAATCCACAGTAAATTTGATATTTGCCAAAATCAAAAATTACATTCTCTACTATCAATTTCTAATTTGCGTCTTCATTGATGCATTCTAATAATGAACTATTTTTTTCTTGTGCCTATATTTCTAATGTATTTTTCAGCATGTGGCGCCAACTCTCCTCTCCACCTAGTGAGGTCAATCTCCTCTCCACCTAGTGAGGTCAATCTCCTCTAAGTCCTTTGCTCTTATAGCATTCCTATGATCACATCAACCAAGTTCACAACAGACTTAATTTTAGCTTTTCTAATCCAAGAATTGAATGACTCAGAAATTTTATTTGTTGTAAAGATTTTTAATTTCAAAAGAAAATATAATTAATATAACAAATGCGAATGGACATGATGACAATAATTAACTAACTTAACAATTTTTTTCATCAAATTGGTGCTTAGTATATATATTTGTAGCTAATCATATCAAATTTTAAAACTTATGACTACCATTACAAAGAAAACACTTCTTCAAAATCTTTATGGCGTCGTAGATGAACTCTGTGCTACACACTTTGAAAGATTATTTTGATTGTCTCGCTCAAACCTTTCTTTATATCATATGTAAAATCAAGGCATATTAAATCACAACTAATTGACTCAGTTAACTTCTTACAAAATTGTACCCATGTTTTCTTAGATTCTAATTTAATGACTGCAAGAATTAATGTAAATAAAGCATTCTTACCATCCAAAGAATTTGTGAATAGCAGCGTAGCATTGGGCCCAACTAGATGCAAACCCACTAGAAATCTATCAATACAAACGATCTTGAAGCTAACATAAACTCTCTTGAAGAAAAAACCATGTCTACTGTAAATGAGTGAAATATAGAAGCCAAATTTTACATTGATAAATTATGCTTTTAGTGCAAGTACCCGCTTATAGTATCATTGATAGATCAAAAAAATTTTATCTGACTTGTTCTTTTAGGCATCATAACTACATATATGCGGAAGACTATGCATGCTCTCTAAATATTTGTTCACTTATTTTGAATGGATATTTGGATGCATTCTAATAATATCTCGAATCTGATCAACCACACGTGCAATTATGTTATAATCACCACTTCAGCTCGATCACTTTCATCTGATAGTGTAATCCTATTCAATACATCAATATCACTTATAATTAACTTGTAGTCATCCGGGGACATTTCACAAAGTCAAGAGTATAGCTCTAAATTATGTCATTTTATTCAATAACTAACAGCTTTGATCTTCTCTTTTAGCACATTAAAATTTTCCAAATACTTCTTAGGTTTAACAGATTTCTGCATTCCATCATATTTTTTCTGTTTTGACAGACCTCATGTTTGGTCGACTTTTAGGGAGAGAGGCAATGTTCCGCATATGAGAGGAAGGGCTTGCGTAGAGAAATGTGGCTTAGACGTAAATGACAAAGTTAGTGTTTCACGTACGAGATAAATCGACCAATGAGGGGAAGACTATGATTTGCTCGGGAATATATGGCCTTGAGCGATAAGTAACGGAGAGTTAAATGAGACAAATGAAAGTTCACATTTGAGCTATTTAGAAGATTTTGAGTGTGATGTAAGTTAGTAGTAAGTTTAGGGTGCTATATATGTAAAGAAATTTGAGTGTGATGTAAATTAGTAGTAAGTTTAGGGTGCTATATATGTAAAGAAAAAATGAGTTGAAGGTGTCACATATGTAAATCCCCCTAATTTTATTTTGCATGCATTTTAGCAGGTAGTTGTCGAAAAAATATATATTAATACTTGTATTCAATCAACATCATCAAAATCAACTAAGAACAAGCAATCATTGAGTTCCCCCATCCATTTGTTGACAATCAACCACTTTCATTCGCTAATAAAAGACAATATAATATGAGATAATATCATTCACCTAGTATGGCTAATTCAAACAAAATTTAATTCTAATATTTAAATTTCAAGAAAATTTGATGGTTTTCATTACAAGATACATAACTTCTTCTGTCCTCATCACAATAGCTAGTATGGTATTCTGTGTTTCTGAAATACTTTTTTGCATCAGGAATTTCTTACTGAAAACTCAAGAAAAACAAAAGTTTTTTTTTTTTTTTCTAGTTGTGAGAACAAAATAAAACCTAACTCTACAATATAGCAATCAAAAATGAGAAATATATATCAGTACTAATTTATTTGCAACTAGGCTAGATAAGGCTGGGCAAAATTAGTGAAACAAACATAAACTATAGAGTTGTTATCTAAGACTTGTTTCATATGCGACAAGCTATTAAATACTGAGATCACTCTAGATAGCAAAACCAATTGATTTTGATATTACAATGGATGTTACAAGTTATGGAAAATCAGTGTTTCATCGCAATGAATAATCAATAAAAAACAATGATAAAGAAAAGAATTTTAACTGGGAAAAAAAAAGCCTAGAAACAAAAAACGACCTTAAGAAAGAAATTCAAAATTTTTTAAATTTTAATTTCTTCTTGAAGAATAATGATATACAAAGCTTGTGAATCATGATATCTTCTTCACCTGGAAACAATAATAATTTCAATAAGCAAAACAATATCATTAAATTGGTATGTATTCTCAAAATGTTACATTCCAATAAATATATTATATGGAAAAAGAACCAGAGCCAAAAATTGCAGATTGCTAGAGCTGATTGCGTGTTCAAATACCTTTAGGAGAGAATCACGAGTCCAAGATACATAGATCCACATAGAAATGTGAAAGAAATTATGCCCCTGTATATGATTTAAGTTTCATAAAATCTGGTACAGATCATACTAAGGGATTCATTAATAGTAAATTACTACTTTATTAAGCATAAAATCTCACCAGATGACACCCCATCCAACTCCATTGCATGGGCAAGGGCAAATTTCGGCAAACTTCTCAGCATCACTCGAGTTGACTCTCCGAGAAATCAAATCATCATAGATATCTAAAATACAAAAATAGAACTACCATGATAATTTGTAGAATTTTATTAGTAAAAATTTGATGCTCTAGTCAATCATTATATAATCATACCATAGACTGAAAACAAGCTATTCATTACACCTGAATTTGCAACAGAGAAAAATGAGTTACAATTATACCAGAACAAATTACCCTCATGAATTTCACGAGGGCTGCAGTTCAGAGAGAACTGGAAAGGTTGAGGTTCACCTATGAATAAAATGGCATATCGAAGGATGCGGACATGAGTAAGTTCTTGTAATACCCATATAATGGCAACAAAAATGATGAAACCTGCCAGTATTGTTTGACAAAATTAAAATTGTTTGCGGTCAGATGAAGCAGGTCTGCAAACATTTATAAGAAAAGGTTGACTGAGTTTACCAATACAAAGTCCTCGAAGTAACCACTGCATTAAGAGAAATAGCCAATTAGCAGGTAAGAAAAAAAAGTTAATTACAGGTTGGTGACATACTTTTTGTTAACTAAGCATCTTGCTGCAGTTTACCTCAGATTAGAAAAGGAAAGAGTGACATACATTCCGCTCAAGTCGCATGCATTTACATATCTAACACCTAAATTTCAATGTTTACATCCATAAAACCTTACCTATAGATGAAAAGGTGTATTCAACTTTTTAAAAGTTAAAATAGTAGTATTTTAATTTGATATTAAAACATTGGGTTATATAAAGTAGAAAACAAGTTTGAAGTGTTAAGTATGTATATACATAGGAATTGGGCAGTATGTATGAAAATGACCCAAAAAAAGAGATGAAACTAACTTAGAACCAAAAACTTACATTTTTTGCAATGAATAGAACAACAAATAAAGCAAGAATGAGACAACCAGCAGCAATCCTTGCGGTGAGAAGTTTGGTTGATGCCAGTATAAAAACTAGTCCCCACAATGATGAGCCAAGATCTAGGCACAGTGAAAAAAAAAACAGAAAAAAACTTCAACTCCATTAGATGATAGAAGATTGAAGTTCACTATGAAACAATGAGCCCTAAATTTGTTTTGATATTAAGCCTTTCTTTCTGAAACAGGCCTGGAAACAGAAATAATATTATGCAGAACAAAGATACATTACATCCAGCAGGCAAAATCACGCAGTACACTCCACCGCGTGTATGTGTCGCACCACCCTCATCTGCATGAACTTGAATACCCTCCACCTGCATCAGTTTTGATCAGGAGCTTTTCGACTGGCAACACAGTGTTGTTTGAAATATCTAATAATAACAAAAAGGTTGATCATAACAATTTATATGAATTTATAATATCAATACAAAAAAAATGAGTTCACCTAAAGGAAAGAAAGTAAAAATGAAACAACTAATATTAGCTTTTTGCCAATTTAGTCGAAGGAGCTAAATTAAGAAATAGCATATGCAATAGTGAGGTTAAGATTGAGGTTAAGAGCACAGAATATTGGTTAAAAGTGCACAAACAAACTGCTACCATGCTTCTATAACCGACCACAACAGGGTGGTCAGTAATTCTTCTATTTTATGAAGGGTTAAGACAAAGTATAACGGTTATGTTGATGATGCATAGGATAGGAAAAGAACATTAAAAAAAAATTCTCCTAGAATGATAAATATATCCAGAATTTTAAGAGATTCAGAGCAGCATAACCCCAATAAAGACAAGTAGATATAATAAATAATAATGTTATGGCAAGCAATCCAATTCTACAAAAGTAAACATCCTTAGAGCAGCATAAATTCAAAAAAAAAAAAAACATGAAACCTCCATTAACTGAGAGTCAGAAGACGCCAACAGTTATCATAAAGGTTATTAGAAAGTCAACAAGTGACATCTGCTGATTAATGATACTTTAGAAGGAAATGATATGAACTGCAATCCATCTTAATGGGCCACACGAGTTCAAAAGATTAAAGATAAACACTGAAACAAAAAAGATTAAGTTGAATATTACATTCAAATCAAGATCTACAGACCAAATTATAAATAGATGATATGCAACCATCAAGAAAGGTGACACCACCAAGAGTCAAATGCAATGTCCCAATAACCCACTCTCAGAATATAAATACAGAAGATAAGAGCAAAAGTTAAAACGTCTAATGCAAGAGATTTGAACAAGTAAAGTTTAGGGATTAGACATTTCACTGCAAGCTACATTATTAGTATAGAAAATAAAAAGTAACTAAAAAGCTTGCTTCATTCATTCCCCAATGGGTTTTTATACAAAAAAAAAAAACTACCTAAGAAATAATTGAAAATTACTAATTACAAAAAAACAAAAATTAAAATTTAAAACTGCTATTCAAAACTGCAATCTTGGCCGGTGGGAGGAGGGAGCAATCCGTGGCACTCGTCTTTCATGTTGATCACATGAATCCGTAACACTTCTCATTTCATGTTAATCCGTAACACTTCTCATTTCAATTTGTGACTCATGTTTCACCTTACTTAACGCATGAATGCGTGGCTCCTTTTATTCCCTGTTTAGCAATCCTGATACATTAATACACCCCCTCAAACTGGATGATAGAGATTCATCATGAATGCAAGGTTGCAAAATCCTCTAGTAGATATGCTAGCTATCTTACATCCCATTAGAACATATGAAATAAAAATTAACCCATTTTTCAAGTTTTCTTTTATGAAATATATATCAACGGGCAAAGTTGATGGCAAACTTGTCGTCAAAGTGTATTTTATTAGGACTTTTTCATTTGATTTTTAAATTTTGTAATATAATTTTACTCCATATAAATTCACATATGCCTCAAGCAAATACTTTGAATTCAAAATTGACACTTGACATTGACTTAAAAGGACCTTTTTTGCTCCTCTTTATTAGATTTTTTTCTCAATAATGTACAATATCATGATATGAATCTTCTGACCACTAGTGATCCCACATGGTTAGAATCAATATAATTTTCAATTTGTAAGGATTCATGTTTTGTATAGTAAATCTATTTTCTAAGATTTGATTTTAGAGACCTGAGAACTTCGTAATCATCACGAAGATGAGATTCCTTTGATTTATGCATGTATCGAGTTATGAGAATTACAGCAAAAGAGAAGTTAAGATGCAAGTTAGATAGATAAATTATTTTCACAACTAATTTTTTATGTGTCCAGTTCCTAACCTAATTGAGTTGATGTTTCATTTGGATTACAATCAATCATTTTTGCTTCTCACAAAGGAACATACCATAATTTGTTGAAATTTTCTTAACTAATAAAGACACTTTTAACAATATATCATCAAATATTTGCTATTAATTTTTATTTTATAATTCATAGCTTTTATTGAAAACACCTTTAATCATATACCATCAAAGTATATAATAAAATTAAAAGATTTTCCCTCAGTGGAATATTTTATCAAAGGTGTGTGATCTCATTCACTTTCTTTATATCCCATTTGATACATGACTTATATAAATCTATAAAACCATAAGCATAAGATTATTTAAACCAATATAATGACTTTTTAATCGTCAAGCCTTATTTTTTGTAAAAGAGCCGTTGAATTCTAGTGGAGTATGCATAGAAACTTCTAATTCAATATCCTATTATAAAAGAAGCATTTTTCACACCATATTATCGTACAAATTATCCAAAATTAGCCATCAAAGAAGTTAAATTATGAATTATATTCATCTAAGAAATATGAGAAATGATTTATTAGTAAACTATTCAATAGGATTGAGTATAATATTTTGCTACTAAGCTTATTTTGTATCATTCTAGGCTTTAATCTACTTTACATTTTAATGAGAAATACTTCCGACAATTTTTTTTCATATTTTTGTAGCAAAATAATTTTCTAGGTGCATTTTTCAGGGCATTCGTCTCTTCTCTCACAACATCCTAAGAATTCTTATTTTCCAATGCTTCAAATAGGATTCTTAGCATTTTAATGATGTTAGAGTAGATAATAGTAAGGAAGTCTATGTTTGTAATATAAAAAATTTTAATCGATATGTACTTTTCTGTGGGATACAAAAAGAGAATGTGTGGTTATAAGTTAATCATTATTTATGAGAGTTATTTGACAATAGTTTTGAACATTGAGCTCATTGGAAACTTTGGATGAGTTATAAACTTCTTATATATACTTAAAGTGGTTTAATGATAAGAATAATGTGTTATTCTTATGTCTTAGCAACTGAGAACTCAAGATAAAAGATATTAAGTTCATCAAACTTTCTTCCATTTAGTTGTTGTTGAAGACTAATTTGAGTAAGCAAACACGACATTTTTATTAAACATGACATCTCTTGATATAATGAACTTTTTGGTAGTCAGGTAAAAATATTTATAAATTTTTTAGTAGATGCATATCCTACAAAAACATACTTAAAGTGAGCTAGGATTAATTTTATCCAGTTGTGGCCTGTATATGTAAATATGAACACTAAAAATTTTAAGAGGAAGTTTTGAGAAAAATGATTTTTGTGAAAAAATTCAGAAAGATAGTTTAGATGATTTTTTGAATTAATCTTCCTTGAGAGTATTATATTAATGAGATATGTAAAGGTAAGAAACTTTTATTTACTATCATTTAATAATTTTATTTTGAAAAAAAAAAGACTAAATAAATTCTATATTAAGAAATAAAGATATAATTTAATTAAAATAATCCAAGCATTATCGCTCTTAAATTTTTAACATTGTTGTCCAGTTAATTTTTTATTATTGATAAAGTTGAAAGATTAGGACCTGAATAATTTTTTTGGTTAAAAAGATAAAGTCATGTCATCTAGTGTAACCATCAATGAATGTAACAAATCCTTTAGTTCCTAAGATATTAGAAGTTCGTGAAAATCCCCAAATATCAAAATGAATTTGACGAGGAAGCGCTAGTGTCGGACACGAGATCATGTCTTGAACAGACTTGGGATCGTGTCCAAAATTGTTATAGATCCAAAGTTGGACAAGTTCAGGTTGATTCATTCTTTTGGTGAATCAAAAAGAACCTAAGGGCCTTTTTTTGTTTGACTTAATTACAGTTGTAGTTGTTTTGTACTCTATTATATAATTGTTTGCTTTGGATAGTTTGAGCAGCTAATTCTTTTATTATTTTGTGCTATTTTGAGATTTTTCTCAAGTTTCTCATTTTAAGTGTATTGTATAATTTCTCTTCTTAAGTGATGTTTCTGTAACTTGATTGGAGAATATGTGGTAGATCCTGCTTGGAATTCATGCCACATCAAACAGTCACAGGACGGCTTTTTCTTGATGCCTTTCCTCATGGCAGCAGCTATCAACGTTGTTCTCTTTCTTCTTTCATCCAGAATAGTAGTCATTGAGAACCATATCCGGCCTATCTAGTGTTAGTTTCACTTCCTCACTGTTTTGTAATGCAAAACAGCAATTATCATCTTGTTTCCTATTCAAATCTTACTTGCATCTCGGCTTTTGCTCTTTAATATCATCCACAACTTACTCAACCTTATCGACTTTTAAGCCATCAAAGACAGATGTCAGAATTATTATGAAAGGAGTAGAGGATCTGGATTCACTTTCAAGAATATAAACTTTATGATGTTAAGCACTTTATAAATCTTGCAATTAAAATTTTTAATATCAATACTATAAGAAAAAAAAAGGAAACATATATTGTAGGATGTTAAAGAGGGATGCTTTAGTCCATGATGACGATCCTAAATGTTGTCTTTATTTAAAGTAAATATGGAGTAGGATAAACGGAAATTATCTTTATGTAGATATAATCTGCTCATTTCTGTCTTTTGCCTAATCACCTTCCCTAAAGTGATTTAATGTTATATTATAATAAATACAAGAGAAATAGAAATAATTTCTTAACTTGCAAAGTCCTAAAGAATGAACAATGCCGACAAAATTTATTATGTGATTAGTACCTTGCCTATCATGGTTGTTCGTGACTTGGGTGCAAGTTGAGCGAGGCGCAAGGCAGAAAACAGGCGAGCAGAGGGTGTGAGAGGCAATATAAGGTAAGATATGATTTTTTATAAATTTACATATATAAACAACCCATCAACCCTTAATTCCTCTTATTCCCTCTTCTGCTTTTCTCTTGCTCCCGCAAATTGTGCGATCACATAACCAAGTATTATAGTGGGAGGCAAAAGATGCAGAACTAAAAACCAAAGGCTCTCGATTAGGACATCGGGAGGGGAAAACTAAAGCAATTTGATGCTTGAAGGTAAGAAAGATTTTGTGTGTGTGTCTGTGTGTGGAGGTATAGATAATTACTTGTATTTAATTTCTTAAATTGATATAATTACCTTTATTTCTTCCTCATTTATTGTGCTTTTCACTAGTGAACCAACAGTCGTAACAAGTTTGATTTTAGGAATCCAGAAGACAATAAAGAATTAGGAAAGGGAGGCTAAGTTTCAAATTTTAAAAGAGGATAAGTTGTTTTGAGGTAAAAACTTCAATTGATAGTATGTTTATGTTAAATTGATTTTTATTTGAAAAATTCCTCAAATTTTAAAGGAATATATATTTTCAATTTGTTTATTTATTGGGGTGAGGTCAGAACAGCTTAGGCAACACATTCATCACTAGGCTGACCTGCAAGCCCGCATAACATACTCAGTTGCTAAATAAATAAGCCATTTGTTTATAGTGCTTATGTATGCTACTGTTTATTAGTATATACTATTGTTGTGTACTTGCATTTAAAAACTCTTTCATATTGAGCATAAGCATTACTATCAGCATAAATTACTTAAGCAAATAAACATCTGCATACTTTTATTTCATAAAACTGCAGCACTATATACAAATTGTTGATTATTACTTTTCATATTACTTTCTGTATGTTAATAAAATGATTAATTGCAAATACGTTCAGATTAAGTGTTAAATGTATATGAAAATATTTATAGCAAGAAAAGATCATTGAGAAAATGTCATATATATTGTGATAGTTAAACAGATATACAATGACCTACACAGTGAAGACAAAAATTTTTACAAGACGAACATTAATAGTAACTTAATTCAGTCCCCAACTCTTGATATTAAAGTTGGAACGGACCAACTAGTATCAAGAGGGCATTAATAAAGCAACACGTTGAAACAACTAACCTTCATCAACAAGGATTGTAATCACCGGACTGGGTGACTACCAGATAAAATGAAATAAGTCAACACCCCTATAAATATAACACCACAATTATAAAACAGAAAATGGAGAACAAGATTAAAATGAAGGTAAAGAAAATACAAATATGACCTTGCATATTATACAAATGGAGAAATTGCCGGCAACATTTTTTATTATTTATGGTCAAGTATCATTTACTGCTTTTAAATCAAGTTATTTATACATTAAGTATTTATGTTTGTTTATCATTATTGTTATTACTTATATCGATCACTGACCAATACGCAAGTTCTTTTTTTTTATATATATAATAAATCTTGCTTTAATATTGATTATCTTATTGAACTTGTAGCTTACACGATGTTACTATGTTGCTTTTTAGAGAGGGTTAATGAGCAAGCGACCCGTCAACCAGGTGATTTGTCATTTTGTATAGTTTTTAATGTAAGATTTTTGGTAATTATAAAAGACTTTTGTGGTATCTATGCTTTTATATTTAAATATTTTTAGAATCTCTATAATTTGTTTAAGAATTGTTATACACATTTTCCTATTTATGGTTAATATCAATGAAATTTTAATGAATCGAATGATAAGAATTTGTCTGTGACAAGTTAGTATGATTTATATTTCACTTACTTGATCCTGATAAGTACAAATCAAGATGATTGTCGGTAAAACCTGAGTCTAAGGCATGCTCCTTTGTTACAGCTCCAGCAGCCCTAAGAGGGTTGACTGTTACGTGATAGTTAGACCGACCCCTTGGTCAAGTCTAAATCTATAAGCACTGATGCAATTCCCCATGATACCTTCTTTCTAGTTCATCATAATTAGCAGTACTTAGAATTAAGGTTTAAAAAATAATACATATAAACTCCAAAAGTCTTACAAAGAAGGCTACTATGCAATCCATGTGGTTCCTTTAACATAGAAATTGTGCAACCCTCAAGTAAAATGAAGTTAAACTCTTAAAACATTAAGACACCTTTTAGTGTAACTGTTGGAGTTTCATCAAAAACTTCAAAGTTAAACGTACTCTTGTCAGAGTACTTCTGGGATGGGTGACCTCCTGAGAAGTTACACAAATGAGACAAAATCATGAGGTCATTAGGCCAAAGTGGACAGTATCTCAATGGCTAAAAGTTTGAGTTGCTGGAAATGGTATTAGAGCACTACACCAGTCTGAAGATGGTCATATGTGCATGGTGGATAATTTTGGGTTAGGAGTGATTGATGAGTACGATAGTTATTTAACCAAGGGAGATTGTGAAACCCTCAAGTAAAATGAAGTTGAACTCTTAATTTTGAGGATCTTTTGGTGTAACGGTTGGAGTTTCATCACCCCTGGGAAGTTATACTGTGACAAAACTGTGAGGTTATTAGGTCAAAAATGGACAATATATCATTATCTTAATGGGTGAGCCTTTTGGATTTTAAAGAAGGGACCCCAAAAAAATACAAAATCGCTATTGCAATCATTAGGCAAATCCATAACTCAAGAAGCAAAAATGCAATCAAAACCAAAATTAAAGTTCCTACTTCCTCTTGCAATCCACAAGCCCTTCACAAAGCCATCCCTAAAACAAAATATGAAATAAGATTTGAGAGATTTAAAGCGAGAAGTATTATAAGATAGAATAAGATGCTTCTTTTAGAAATTAGATTTATGCTCAGTGCAGTAATGAGCGAAGCAACATTGACACGTAATTTAGAGAAAATAATTCTAGTATGTTGAAATTAAAATATCATCAACAATGACAAAAGCCGGTCCAATTGAAACAATTGCCCAAATTTGAGGCCCAATTGCCACCCAATGTATTAAATAATGCTCACCAAAAAGGAAAGGAGGCATTTTAAAAATAGTTATATTACTTTTTAATTTATAACTATAAAATATACTTTCTAAGAGTATTAAATAATCATCACATAAAATGATGATGGTAAATATATAATTTTTTTAAGTTTAATTGCATTTCATATTAAAAAAAACTCTAAACTTTGGCACATATATAAAATGCATAAGCAATTAGCAGGCTTTGCATAAGAATAATCTAATATTCATATTTAATATTTCAATTTACTTTATAATCCATACTTTCTTCTCAACTATAGAATTGGTAGACCTAAATTTGTTCATTGCCTTTGTCTGACTCATCAAAACAAGATATTTCAGATCTAGAATTTCAAGTTTCATTGCATTTCATATTAAAAATCCTAAACTTCAGCAAAAAGCTACGTCTTTGGAAGCCGTGAAAGCCACGGCATCTCACTATTGAGACTAGATAGTCCATCGCAAAAAGATACACTTAAAATACTTAAGCTAGTATTGTGGATAGCATAAGTATAATCAAATATTCATATATAAATATTTCATTTTCATCATTATCCAAGCTTTCTTCTCTACATATATTTAGTACACATTTCTCTGTGCATTTCTCATCAAACTCATCAAATCAAGAAATCTAGAATTTCTAATGCAGCTAAATGATATAATGAATGAAACACAATGTGTTTGAAATTGGAATTAAGAGTGTAGAAGTTATAAATGAACAATCAATTATTTTTTATTGACGAAAAATTAAATTTATACAAAATTTATGACAAACACTAAGGCCTTGTTTGGAAAAGCTTTTAAACTGCTCTTTCCTTTAGAGAACTTCATTTTTTTTCATTTTACCATTCATTTGGTTGCAGTACCTATATTAAATTACTTTAAACAAAAATCCATTTATTTTTCATTTCTGAGCGTGATTTGCTCTGGCGTTTTGGAGTGAGTTCTAAGATTTGCAAAGAAAAAAGTTGTTTGCAAAAAGTTGATTGTGCCCCTAAAATTAACGCACATCTCCATTGCATAAATTATCATCCCCATTCTCCACCATCAAATTCCACCCGCTATCCATAAAGAAGCACCTCCTCCTATGGCACCCATGACACCAAGCCTATCCTCGGCTCCAATGGAAAATAGGTTAGGTCTTACAACCCGCAAGAAGGCCGTTGTACACAAACTTGTACCATAACTTTAGAAAATGTTCTTGTGTAAACTGCATGAGGTTATTGAAGCTAACATAGATGATGGATCGGTCAAGTTGGGCATCCGACCAAGAGAAGGTGGAGGAGTCGTCGGCCGAGAGACTGGTTCAAGGCAAAAATTAAAATGAAAAAAAAGTTTACATAATTGTAAAAATATTTGGAAGTATAGAGCTAACATCTAGAAGCATGGATGGCAACTCTTTCGTGTTTGTTATAAAATCACATTAAACAAATGCACATTATATAAGATTCTTTTTATTTCATTGCCGAGATGAAAATGATTAGGTAGATGAGTGGCCTTGCACTTAGAGACACAATGCGAAATGGATATATCTGTGATAGGGTTGGTGTAGCTCCAATGCGAACAAAATTAGAGATAATCGTCTTAGAAGGTTCAGTCACATTAAACGTCGATCATCTGATGATCCGATTAGGAGAGTAAATGTTTTAGATTCAACTTATGTTAAGAAAGGCAAAGGTAGACCTAGGAAGACTTGGGCTTATTGTATAAAAAATGATCTTAATTTATTAGAATTAAATGAAAATTTGACACTTAAGAGGACGCAATGGAGAAAAAAGATTCATGTAGCTGAACCCACTTAGTGAGATTAAGGCTTTGTTGTTGTTGTTATTGTTGTTGTTGTATTCTCTGGTTCAATCTATGTGTTGGATCATGAAAGGATTAATATAGGATTAATTTATTTGAATAATTGAGGCAATTAAATCAATTTATAGAAAAAATGGACTTAATAAATATCTTATTTTGTTGGATGAAATTAATACTAAATATTAATGATACCATTCTATGGCTTCTAAAACAGTGTTTGCGAAGCGAATGTAGTGAGGGGTGATTGTAGAATAGCAAGGAAATAACAATAGGGAAATTGGTGGTGTTTGGAAGTGTCGATGTGGTGAAACCAGCTGATGAAGAGCAGGTTGGACAAGTTCGGTGGCTATTCGGGCTAAAAATAGCAAGCGAACGGCGAACGGCGAACGGCGAACGGCGAACGGTGAACGGTGAACGGCGAATGGCCAACGACAAAGTGTGGAACAACTGGTTGTGAGTGATGAGAGGGATCCACCATATGTTCCTCAACAAGATACAGATACACCACTTGCGAAAGAAAAAGATACACCACTTTGAAGAGCATAAAATTGAGAATCATGTCTCCAAACATAATAACAATAACAAAAAATCTTAGTCTAAACAGAAAAGACAAACATATTTGATGTTTCTAAAGAAACAGAAAAGACAAACATATTTGATGTTTCTAAAGAAACATCAAATATGGGCCCACAAGGGGCTAGCAACTACGGCAAGCGAGAGAATTCGCGTCGATCGGGAAAATTATCCTCTGCTTCCTCCACTACACCCTAATCAGTGAAAGATATTATCCTCGTGTTCAAGCAATCAGAAGCACTGTGCCCAAATCTATGACAATTGAAGCACTTCCTGACTGTGACAGATCAAAGAGTGTTGGTTGTGTCCATTTTTTCTCTAGTCTCAACTAGTTTCGTCCTGCGGGGTAGCCTAGAAATTTCCACTTAGTGTATTCTTGTTGTCTGATCTTGTGGTTGAACTCTATCTGTAAAGTGTGACGGTGGGTCACCTAGTGATGTTGTTTCTCCACCTTTAAAACAAGGGCTTGTACACCTAGTAGGGACTAATACAACTGCAGCCGCATCACATTACTAATAAACGACCTCAATCCTCTAAGACATATCGCTATTGTGGGCTCATCTGGTTCCACCCAACTTACATTTCAGCATAAGCAGGTCAAATTCAATTGTGTGTTGCACATAAAAATCTCTCTGACATGGGTGGTGAAATTTTATGAACATATCCTACCGATAATGAGAGAAAAGGAATTTGCGCTAGGTCTCCCTTTACATCTTAAACCAAGTAATAATTTCTCTTCCCTTCCTGCTGTCAATGAAGCTTAGAGTTCTCCCATCATAAGGAAGCATGCTTCCTTAATTTGATAGCGACTAATTTGATCGTCTTGTCGGCTTTGACATCTTTGTACTCAAAGACTCGTTCTACTATCTGAAGTCACTTGATGAATTCATTTAGATCCATGCAACCTTCAAAATATTGTATGTTGGTATTCACTCCAACATACCGGCTTTCTCTTAAATTCAATGCCAAATTGGTGCGGTATTGGTTGTTCATCATGTGAAACTTATTGGTGGAAGAGATTCACTTCCTCCCCTTGATTTGACGAATCACCATTACGGTTATCGGTAACTTCACCGAATTATCTCCTTTCAAAAGTGGCAAACCTCTATTGTTGTTAAAAGATCTTTCACTACATATTCTCCATAATAAGTTCATCCACACCTCGTTGAGAGTTTCTCCTTTACGGCACGGCGTCCTTTTCTCTCGATTAGGATTTCGACGAATGTAGGATTGTAAATTAAATATTGGTCGGGCTTAGGCTATTGTGGTAGGCATCGACGTGGAATTCTAGTGAATGTAAGAATGTTAGACTTTGAAAATTTAGGGTTGAGACAAGGAATTGCGGTATAAATGTTTAGGTATTGTGGGATTTTTTTTTTTTTTGAAATTTTAGATTTGTGGTAGAAAAGACAAATCCCAAAAAATTTAGGATTTATCAAACTCTAAAACCATTTGATATTGTTATATGGCTCCTATAAGGTGTTTGGGAAGTGGATGTAGTGAGGAGTTGGTTGTCAAATAGCAAAGAAGTGACAATATGGGAGGTTGGCTGCACTTGGAAGGGTAAATGGGACAAAATCTATTGTTGGAAAGCAACTTGGAGGAGTTTGGCGGTTGTCTAGACTGAAATCAACAAAAATGGAGATACGGCAAAACTGCGAGGTGCAAGCTGAGAGGGAATCCACCAACTGTTCATAAACAAGATATAGATACACCACTTGCAGAAAGAAAGGATACAACACTTCGAAAAAATATGAAATAGAGAACCATGCCTCCAAACATAATAACAATAGAAAAAAGTTTACTCGAAACAGAGAAAAGAAACATATAAATAGTTCTTTCCGAAACCCTAATTCTAAATATAGAAATATCAAATATAGACCCAGGCTGGCTGCTGCAGCAGCTCGAGAATTCGTGCTAATCGAGAAAATTGTAAAAGTCCGGCTTGATCAAGCTAGCTGGATTGTGGAGATCACCTTCACAAAGACAGGAACCAATCCCTATTCATATTCCAGCATTCGGGATATTGACTCTGCCATAGGCAGAATCCCGCAATTGCAGGGTCGGGCAATCTCAATATTGTGGGACACAGTATCCACAGAAGAGCTCTCACATCAATTGAGGTAATATCTCACAAAATTATCTCAAAGATAACAAGTTTTACTCCAAAGAAAAAATGAATCTAAATGAAATTAGTAAGATGTAATAATAAATTGGTGATTTTTTAATTGAAATAATTAAATGTGTAATAATTTTGCATTTCTATAAAAAGATTTTTTGTAGAATTAGTATTTAAAATGAGTTTGGTAATTAAAAAATATGAGTATTGTAGCCTTCTATGTTAAAAAGCTACAACTAATAGCATAGCTAAACAGGCAATAGATAACGCCTTGCTATGACAAAGAATATAAAAAAGCAATTTATTCAAACAACTTTATCACCTTTAATAACATCATCTTTATTGTGCTAATTTTTTAAAACCATTTTTAAACAAAATTTTATAGAAGCTAAATCTCAACCAAAACAATGCCTAAATTTACGATTGTAAAAAATAGAAATTCAATCAAAATTTTGAAGGTAAAAAAATACATGTAGAATAAGATTTACACTACAATAAAAAAAACCTAGTTGTTTAGAATAAAATAAATCACACAAGCAAACCCAATATTAAACTATTCAAGTAAAATAAGAACTAGATAAGAAATCAGTAACTTCAAAAATTTCAAGCCTCGCACTAATAACAAAACTATCTCCTAAAAGCAAGTAGTCACACAAGCACTGCACTGGAATAAATCAGTATTCAACAAACATACAAGTTTAAGGAAATCTAGAAACTTTTATTAAGCCAAAAACTAGAAAGAAAGTATAAGCCTCAAGATTTGCTTTATAGACACTCAATTTCCATTCCTCCAAGTTGGTATATATAGAGAAGGCATGCATTCAAGCGCAAAACCATAAGACCTCAAGTAATCCAACAATTCATAACAAGTGTCCAAACACTTATGGATAAACATGACAAAGAAAAAGAGGTATAACCCACGTAATAGTGTGAACAGTACTAGTGGAATAATAGATAAGCACATGAATAGTATGTGAGAAAATAGTTCACGTAATCAACAACCCTTGATTACAAGAGAACCCATGGATCAAGAAAAGTGGACATAAATCGTAACATAGATGATAGAAGCAAAAGAGACAGGATGAGTTCGTGAAATAGAAGTAAATCCAGTTGCAGCTAGGATTATAGATAAGATTGTGAAAAAAAATGCGACTGAGGCGAAGAATCAACATGAAAGCGACTTGTAATGGAGGCATGATGAAGGGTAGATGAGTCCATGTCAATCTACCCAACTTAAAAAAAAAATACTCCAACACATTGTGCAAATAATGTTTTGTTAAAATATAAAACAAAATATCTTCTCGTAGAGAACATATTAGCCATAATCATACAAGTTACCTAAAATTTAAAATAGAAACTATAAAATTAAATAACTAAAATGAAAAATAATATTTAATTTGCTAATTTACTAATCTCAATATCCAATTTGTGTTTTTGGAAAACTTCCAAATTTCCATCAAATTTGCCTCGCTTGGAAAAAAAAGTAGCTCAAATGAATTTAACAATTAATAATGATTAAGAAAGTCTTGGTAAATTCTTATTATAGTCCATGAATCATAACATAAAGGCTTACCAAATCGAAATAGAAAATATCTCTAAAATACACCATCTGTCATGAATAGAATTTTATTTTCTAGTATAAATTTTGGATCATGATTTATAGGATTTTCTGGTAGAGTGTTCGAGGTTAATTAACAATGAAAAAAAGGAAATGAAGAAGAATCAAAGGCATTGGCAGTGGTTTTATAAAATAAAGACATATTAGTTACATAATGTCTTAGAATTTCTAGTTTATAAGGATTTATCCAATATATTGCATGATTTTAAATAGACACCCCTTTCAATTAATTGCTTAAAAGGCTCATTTAAGAAACCTTTTCAAGATTTAGATGCATAGCACATTGTTTAAGCTCCACATTAATGTCCATACCAACAATAGGCTTATAATTGTCATAATAAATAGTCAATTGTCTATAAATATCTTCATGTAATTCATGCATATATTGTGCAAATTATTATGCAAATTGACAAGCTTGAACTCAATACGAAGTTCCACAAATTATAAAAGTCATCTAAGTTGATACCATGTAATGACTACAAACAATGCTACTGGCCTACAACGCTAGCAATCATTCTGAATCAAGTTTATTTAAAGAAACAAACGGGAAGGCCATGTTTCAAAAACTAATAGGAATAACATAGAATTGGAGGCATCAAAGAGTGCTTACATCACCACAAGTTAGCTTACAAGCAAGAGCATGGCTCGTTTCATGAAGGAACACTGTGATAAGCTTGAAAGGAGTTAGCAGCACTGTCCTCCAAAGCTACAAATTCATCCAAGAAAGAAGAGGCTTATAATCAAGTTTAATAGAAGAAGCTCTCGCAACTAATTTAAGTGAGTAAAGCATTTGGGTATTGTCCCAAGAAAAACTATAGGACCTACCACCAAGAATATTAAATATACCATTGTAACCACCCAAACATTAAATATAATATTTTAACCATTTTTTTCATTACAATCTCCCTCCTAAACTGACTGATGAAGATTTTGAGTGAAGCTTTCGGGTGGTTATAAATATTAAATTTAAAATTTTTGCAGTTAAAATGTTATATTTAATATTTTGAGTGATTAGTATCAAAAACACCAAAGTATCCCAATACAGCCAACCCAGGCCCATGTCTCAAAATTTCAAACAGTAAAACTCCCTTCATTGGGATCTGAGTCAATCAGACAGTGGAGTTAATGAATTTTTCACTTTCCCTGAATTATGACTTCCTACATCCCCAATCCGGTGCTAAGGCAGAAATTGAAGGGAAAAGAGAAGACCCAAGAAAAGAAAATGGAGCAGATTTGTTTGGAGAAGTGCTTACAGAGAGGATTACAACAATAGAGACGCCAATGGTCACAATGAAGACGACTTGGTCGTGCTTGCAGCAGTGCTTCAACTCCCAATTCACCATCCCACCCTTCCACTTCCTTCCAGCCCACGTAGTCCGAGGGAGCAAAGAGTATAAGTTTCAATAGGGTTCAAAGAGATAAGAGTAAGCAATCGATTGAAATAAAACCAGGTGGAAAGAAGCGGAGCCGGGGGTACCAAAATTCCCTTGCAGCTGATAATTCTCAGGAAGGAATCGAGCGGAACGGCAGTACAAGACAGGAAGACCGATTGGAACCAAAAGCAAAAGCTGAGACTGCGACTTCAAACCCAAAGGTCGGCTAAAATCTGAGCGTGGTTTGGTGCTGGTGCGGGAAGCAAAACGCTTAATCCGAAAATTCAAAACAAATCAAAACGGAAATTTTCAGTTTTGATCTAATTTGATTTAATGTAATTTTTGTAAATTTATTTATTTGATTTAATTTAGGATATGTTTGGGGCAACCGTGCTTATTCAGATAAACCGCTTATTTAGAAATACAGACCGCATGGTGCGATCTGCTTACCGCGTTTAATGTGAAAAACCAACAGCGAATTCGGATAAGTTGCTCAAATATAGTTTTCAAACAGTGAGGTGGCATTTTCAAAATGTCGTCACAGAATTTAAATTGAGTCAAATCAAAATAATTTAAATTAAATGCTTTGGGTGTGGTTCTAGCTAATCTAAAAATAATAACTTAACTATTTAATTCATTTTTAAGGAAAAACTCATAAATTTTTTTTTGTTATTGTGTTTAAAAATTGAGTTATATTGTTCATTTATAGTTAGGGCTGTCAAAAAAGCTCGATGTTCGCGAACAGTTCGTATTTAGCTCGTCGGGGAATTCGGGTTCGATTCATTCGATAAGAAAACAAGACGAACACGAATAATTTTTTTTTGGTTCAGTTTGTAAA
>NEWO01000060.1:471434-487517 GCA_003013225.1 Phalaenopsis aphrodite | reverse complement strand
ATTCATTTACGGGCCTATTTATAGTCGGTTTGTAATAACTTATCAGATGATTATCTATTTAATCCAAGGATATTAACACATCCTAAGATTTCAATTATAAGATTCTGGTTGTAAATCTTTCAAAAATTTTATGTCTCCAAATAAGTATAGTTATTGAAATCTTCACCATCTAATCCACTATCAAAAATTAATATACAAGTCATCTTAAACATCTCAAATTTAACCTTAAAAGTAGGCATATTTACGATCTCCAATTTTAGTTTTATGGTATCTACACAATAGTCATAAATTTAGTATTGTTAAAAGCAAAAATTCTACTCACAAATGATCCCTACTAAGGCTAAGGCTCTGTATGGGGTGGCTTTATATCCGTAGTACAGTTGCACACCGCTACTATTGGCGTTTGGTAAATGTGGTGGGGAAGCGGCTTCGAATAATTTATATGAATCGTGGATCGTGGGTCGAACCTGCGGCTCGCGTTTCTTCGTGATTCCTTCATCCCACACACCACTCGGTCTACCTGCTACCCCTTCACCCCTCTCTCGTGATTGTTGCCCTAACTTTATTCTCTCGATCCCCTTGGATATGTGGCTCTGGTGGGTAGGTCTTGGTTCCATTTCGATCTATTGGTTCTGGTGGTTGTTGCGGTGAGCTTGTCATTCTTTCTCTCCCTCTTCTGTCTGTTCTTTGGCTCTGTTTGGATCATTGCCTCTCCACCCTCAATGTAGCGGTCCCTCTCTCTCTCTCCTCTCTATTCCGATATTCTCTACCTTATCTATGCAGGCATTTTAATTTTGCAAATATTTATGTGCATTGGTACTTCGAGCTTCTTTGTGCTCCTATCATTGGATGGTTTTTGGTTGATGTTGGATTTTGGGATTTGTTTGGTTTCTATACGATATGCTCGGTTGATGATTTGGGTTCTTTATGCTACATCTAGTTGATGGATTTGGTTGTTTTCTCTATTTGGTTGATGGATTTAGTTTTTTCTTTTCTCTATTCGGTTAATGCCCAAAATTTGGTGGTGGTGGTGATTGCATGTGGAATTTAGAGGTGTTAGATGGTTGTGTGGTGTGGTGGTAATTGGAAATGCAATTTAATAATTGGATGGTTGTGTGGTGTGGTGTGGTGTGGTGTGGTGGTGGTTTTTCTTTGCTATATTTGTTTGATGCCCGAAATATGGTGGTGGTGGTAATTGGAAATGCAAATGGAATGTGGAGGTGGTTATGTGTTGATGTGCTGGTGTGGTGTGGAGGTGTTGGTGTATAAGAGTTGAGTGTTGTGGACGTGGTGGTGTAGGGTGATTGTGTGATAAGGAGATGGAGGTGTGTGGATGTGTTGGTGGTTGTAAGGTGTGGAGGTGTTGGGTAGATGTGATGGGTGTGTTGTGTGGAGGTGGTGTTGTGTGAATGTGTTATATGTGTTCTGTGGTGTGAAGGTGTCGAGTGGATGTGTTGGGTGTGTTGTTGTCGGTTGCTTTAATTTTTTTAAATGATTTTTTATTTAATATACATATAATTTTGATTTATAAAAATAGTATTTTATTTTTTTTTTAAATATGAGACAAACAATATCTCATGGATTTGATAGTTTAAGTGATCGAGCACGACACTACAAGCAATACACCATCCCGAGAGATAGACAAACTGATCCGACCCGCAATTTTGTATATTTTTAACCTCCAACATATTGCCAAAAATTTGTCTTGATTTGTATTTAATAGCTAATATGAATAAATGAAATGATATAGAAAATAAATAATAAAACTTTACACTAGAGGTACTACGCAAGTATACGTATCGTTTCAAGTAATATAAGGATTTTCTTTAAAACCCAGTATCGTTGAAATCTTTAAATTAGACTTGCAAAATTTTATCTAACTTATAGGTAAAATAAAAGTAGAACAATGTTGATATGATTACAAAGGTTAAGACTAAATTAAAGCAGAAAGAAAAAACTAAGATTAACAGTTAAACAAAGTAAATTTAACGAGATTGAATATTATGAAAAGATCTTTACCCTTACAAAGAGATATTAATTTGTGTAGGATTTGAATGACTAAAAATAAGATGATGTATAATGACAAATAGAGGCATTTCTATTTTTTCCCAATCTCGGTGCTAGAAAAGAAAATTGGCTAATCTAGAGTTTTTCACTAACTTGTGTAGTAGTGCTGAGTAGATTCTATCCTCTCACCTTCAGCTTACCCAATGTGCCCTCTTTATAGGACATACCAGGGACCCTTACGATCCAAACTCTAAACCAAATTGATAAAAAAAAGATCTAGTTTGTCACCCTAGAAATATCAATTTTACACCCATCAAAACTTCTCTCCCTATCTATTTGCACTCTCCCTTAGGTGTTCGCAACGACACTGCCTAGAATGAAGTGTGACACTTGCTAATTGGGTGAAATCATAACCCTCCCTGGTCTTTATGTTTCTCAATGAATTTTAACCTCACAAATGGCTAATTTGTAAAGTCAATGAAGAATCGATGAAAATTTCATCATAATTTTTTAAAAGTAAAAAAGAAATCTTTAAATCATTCTCATCCCACGAGATTAATTCCCAAATGCAAGAAGAAAGAAAGTGAACTACTCAGAATTTGTGGAGAATAAACAAAAACACATAATTGTATTGAAATTCAAGTCTTAGAAATAATAAAAAAAAACTTAAACACAAATACAAGGTACCTTATGTCTTCTCCACAACACAAATTCTGGAGTCTCGTTACAGATTTTTCTAGACTCTTACTCTTACAAACACAAAACACACTTAAACTCACACTTAAATACAAATGTAGAACTTCCTAAAACCTTCAAATGCTGCAAAAAAAGTCCTCTCTTCCATCCCATTTTCATCCCTACTAATAGATCTCTGAAAATAACCAAGGGTTGCTTCAAACACCCCTTCAGAATTTGGCCAAATTCATTGAATCTTCTAGAAGGGTAGTTGTTGGCGCTATAGCGCCCATTACGCCCATCTGTGGCGCTATAGCACCAGGGAGCGACGTTATGGCGTCATATAAAATGCATCATTTTTGCTCATTTTTTTCCTTATTTTCTCTAAATGTCGTTATATGTACCTAAAGCCAAAAAACATGCAAAATATCTTTCTTTAAAGTGCAATATCATTAAAAATATGTATAAAACAATCATAAAATATACACTAAAAATTGGTAATTTTATGGTGGATCATATATTACTTGACAGTGATCTCAATCATATAAACTAAGAAAATTTATAACATTCGCTTGGTCAGCTAACCTTGTGTACGACCAACAGGTTCTCTTATCTAATATAAAGATTAGATAGGGTTTATATTACTTGAGTTCTAAAGTTCCTTATAAGGTCAAGTACATGTAGTTGATTACATCCTAAATGACCGAAGTCACTTGAGAAAACTCACAATAAAGATCAGGGGTTTCATCCTCAAGATATTAAAAGTTTGGGTTTCCAAGGCAGTTTGTATGGAATAACAAGTAGGAAATGATCAAGAACAGTTATTTTAGGAATTAAAGGAGTGAAACTAGGGGATGTCACAAGATTGAGGCAAACCTCAACAACTTCCCAAGCTATTCTATTGTTGGGCTGTATATTTTTGAAGTGAAATCATTTTTGTTCAATCCTGTCAATTATTAATTATAGGGTTATCGCTCGTCAACATGCAAAAGTGTATTTAATATATATATATATATATATATATATATATATATATATATATATATATATATNATATATATATATATATATATATATATATATATATATATATATATAATTTTGGTAGTATTTTAATTTTTAAAATATGAGACAAAACAGATTTCAAACATGCAATAGTTTAAATAAACGAGCATAGCACTGCAAGTGAGGGACCTATCCCATTGAATAAACAAATTACTTGATAACGAGGCTCGATTAAATAATCTAAAGAATTTATGACATTTGTTTTAGTCTGCGAAACCATTATGTTGATAAAAAAATTTCTCTATCTAATATTAAAGATTAGATAGGGTTTATATTTCCAAAGTTTCCTATAAGGGTAAGCCCCTATAGTTAATTACATCTTAGACAATCAAAATTGCCTAAGAAAACTCTCAATTTAAATCAGAAAGATTTGTCTTTAAGGATTTCAAAGTTTAGGTCTTTCAAGGTTGGACAAAGGAAAATCAAATGGGAAAGATCAAATAAGAACTGTTATTTTTTAAATCCAAAGGGAGAAAACAAGTGGATTTCACGAATCCTAAGGAGAACATCGATGACTTCCCAAGATATCCTATGACTTGGCTTCCATTTTGATAAAATATTATCATATGTTTCATCCTGCCAATTTTATTATTTAAGGTTTACACTTGCATGACACAATCATACAAATAGCCTGAAAGATATGTTGGTTTATGTCATAACGAACGACAACCTCAGAGCCTAAAATGAGTTAGGGCTATTGTTACACAACATGGTTGTGCAAATGCCTAAAGACAAGTTGAGGATTTATGTCGTACTAGACGAGCTACCTCAAAAATCTATAGCTTGTTATTTCATTCTAAGAAAAAGTTTGTTGTTGTAGGCCTATTTTCTCTCTCAAAGTTGTTCTTCTGTACATTCTTGTCATATTGCCCATGGTGTTAGCTCCAAGTTCCTTATTGTGACGGCTCCAGGTTAAAGGTTTTATTATTTTACAGTTTATGTGACAGGTTTTGTTGTTCTAGTTTAAGTGTTTTTTTTTCTTTTAGAGAGGATTTTAATTTAATTAGAGCAACATTGGTTTAGATTCTATAGTTTTCTCATTCTGACACTACTATTTTTTCTTGAATTTACTAAGTCTAAATGAGTTGTTAAGCTCATTTAAACTGGAGAATTCCTATTAACAACCATATGTTACGTCATCCGAGAAATCCTCGTAAACCTAAAAGGAGTGTATTATGTTTTATTATTATTTGAAAGTGTGAGTTTGATTTTGAAATTATGTTTTTGTCATTCTTAGTTTTGGTTTAGTTTTACTTGTAAAGTAAATAAATGCAGGTAGAAAATGTTGTAAGGTAAATAAGTAAAATTGCAATGCATAAAAAGTAAATGAGTATCAGGGCCTATATTACCGCTGTATGGTTAACATCATAAAGCATAATATATTTGTAGAAAATTTAAATAAATTATACGAAATTAAACAGGAGCATCAAGTACGGAAACATTTAGAAAAATGAGTCATAACAAAACACAAGCAAGTAAAAGAAAACTCATAGTCATATATGGAAGATCAGAACTAAGTGTAAAACATTGATAAATGTGGGGGCTCAGAGCTGTATTGTGTTCTTCTCAACCTTGAGTAAGAGCTACCAAAACCCGATAATACGGAGGGCAATCCTAACTGATATAAGTGATTAATTGTGATCTTTTATGAGTTTTCATTTTTTTAATTTAGTTTTCATGCATACAGAGTTTACTTTAACAAGAAAAAAAATTTCACTTTTATAAATACTTTGTAAAGTAATATAGTCCACTTGTTAATTATATTGATCACGTTAGGACTACAGGCAACCTAAGAGTATAAGAGGAAACAATCTCATCAAGAGTCGGCGAATAGTATCATCGATCCTTATCCTCTCCTCTTTACTGAATTTTGTCGAGGTAGGAGATAACATTCTTAAATCCCACTTTGTATCCCTCGTTTAGCACACATTAGCATTATCGTCATTACCCTAACAACCTAGACCTTAGACTTACATAAGCCCGATGATCCATATGTGGCAAAAACAAATATCCCCAGTTGCTCACAAGGATTTAAATACCTTAAGGAAGACTTAAATCCTTGAGCATTGGGTCAATTAATGTAGGATAATTATTGTAGTGCATTTTTATTGATTCAGCTGAATTATCGGGTCCCAAAGCATAAATTGGTGGGTCCCTAAAAGTTTTAATAGATGGTTTTCTTGAACAAATCATAATAAGTTCTGTTATCCTTCAAAATATCCAATATGTCACAAAAGTGTTTGACGCATAATCCTAAACAGCTTTTAAAATTCCTTAAATCCTTTCGAGTTCATTTGAACTTATTATGTTGTTAAATTAGTCATCCAAAGTTAAATTTAGATTCAATGGTAATTAATTTGTCCTATGCCCAATGAAGCTTGATGTTCTCATGAGTGGGGTACTTAGACATTCACTTGATATTTTATTTAAGAGTTATGTAAGTGGATGTCTTTAAGAGCAAGCTCAGTCATTAAGGATCTTGGACTCATGATTAAAGTTGGGCTTGTATTGGTTTGAAGGTTTTCATAATTGATTAAGTTTCCTTTTATAAACCTCATTAGACAAATTTAAATCAAGGCTAGCTCACGACTATGCCCTTAAGTTAAGTTTCCCGGGTAGATTTGCAATAATTAAAGATATTGAATTAAATGGATTTAATTCTCGTTGAAAGATTGCATTAATCACCAATTTTGGGCTTCAACTGAGTAAGCTATTATCTTCCTAGCTCAAGCCCACTACCTTAGGATCATCCAATTAAGTTAACTTCGAAGTCACAATAATTTAGAAAAATTACATTTTTACCCTTATTGTGGAAAAGCAGTGGGTTGGTTTCTACCTCTTAAACTCTTATGTTTCAAACATCCAAGAGGTCTCATTATGATCAATATTACCCATTTACTCTTTGACTTAACCTAAAATTTAATTAGGGCACCAAAATCTCAAAATTATTATTTTGCCCCTAGGGCTTTCCACTTCATAAATCATTAAATTCAACTCAAATGGCTTTAAAATTTTTTTCGAACCCCACTCATGAGTTAATTAAAATATTAGAGATGAAATTATAATTTTATGATTTTTATTTAATTTTATAATTATTTTTACTCAAAAATAAGGATTTTTAGTGTTAATTCATTTAATTAATTAAAGTAAAGTTCTTGTCCTTAGTAAAATTATTGGAGGTTTATCTAGGTCAAAGACTAATTATACAAAAAAATTCATAATTTTTTTAGTTATATTTTAATTATTATAATTATTTTTTTATTTTGATGATTAATTAAATAAAAAATATAATTTAATCATGATTTTTTTAAAATTTTTCTTTGGTTCCTCTCAGTTCAAAAAACTCAGAAAAACAAACCTTACAGTTTTGTGATTTTTATTTTTTTTATTGTTACTATTTAAATGCAAAAGTAAAGAAAATACATTTTTAGCTTTTAAACATACATAACTTTATTAGGAAAATTAGGAAAAATATTTTAAATATTCCTTAGTAATGAAGAAACAATTTGCGACAATTTGTATATTTTTATATTTTTTTATTTTTAATTATGTTTAATTATTTTTAAATTAAAAATTAGCTAAAAAATGAACTGCTTATTTAAATACCAATATTAATTTTCTCGAGTGTCCATGGCCACAAGAATCATTCCAAACCACTTTTCATAATTTTCTTAATTATATTTTATTCATTATAAATATTTTAGAGTGAAAATATCATATACCTTCAAAATATGTTTTGATATGAAATACTTTTCAAATTAGTTTCAAATTTTTACAGTGATGTAGTATGTTCATTATCTTCACTGTGGATCAAATTTTGTGATTTATTGAATTATATTTTATTTTCTTTGATTTTTATGAGTTTTAAGGACTTAAATAGCTAAGATAATACGCCTAATTGTTTAAACACATTTTATATTTCTCCTAGGGTCCTCTAACCATAGTGAACCTACCAAAATAAGTACCATATTTTTTTATTTTTGTTTTAATTTATATATTTATTTTAAGCAAAAAGGGTGACTTTAAATTGAAAATTATGGATTTTAGAGTTAGGGGGTCATCTTACTTTGGAAAAATCAAGGAACACTCCTAATCACATGAAGAATAAACCCCCTAAATTTCAAGTCATGGTGATTAATATTTAATTAAATAGAATTAAAACAAACTCCAGAGTATTTAATTAACTAAAAATAAAATACATAAAAAATAATTTTTATTTTTAGTTCATAATTTTCTCCTATGTTCACTGAGTATTAAGGTATTTTTATGTTTTTTTTTTATAATTTTTTCTACACCAAGTTATGATTTATTAAATTTTCTAAATTTATTTAAATAAAAAATACTCTATTTTTCTACTTATCCACGTTGGGCCCACGTTAACCTCAACGTCTCTAAATGCACACGCGACAGCCTCTAATTCGTTGCATTTTCCACATAAGCTTGCCACGCGGCCTGCGGTTCACGTTCCATTTCTTTGTCCGGTGCAATTTGAACCGTCCACTGAATACACTCACGATCCAATGGCTCCTGGACATCATCCCCAACTGACCTAAACCAAAAACCGTCAAACTTCTAGGTTAATATCTCGCTTGATACTCAACCAAATCACATGGATTTTGATCCTCCTCCTTCATCTAGTTAAGGATAACATATCTATACGGTTGATCAAGTTTGAAATTAAACTTTTCTTCTTAAAAGACCAAATCGAGCTCAGATTGGAGGGAAATTGTGTCTACTTAGCTCAAAATGTGAGGACTTAATTGGGTGTGTTCTGAAGCTTCATTGTGAATCCACAAAAGTCCTCCAAGTTTTGGTTCGAGTAGAGGTTGAATCTGTGTAAGGGTTTGATTGGAGGGTGGTGTGTCCTTCGTCAAAGTCTGGTGTAGAGAGCTCAAAGGATGGGGCTTTCAGTGAGGAACTTCTCCTTGTGCTCTGGTGAAGCTCAGGAGCAAGTTAATTTTAAAAGTGGTTGAGGTTTGTGGAATGACAGAATAATTTTCTGGATTTCAAGCTTGAAATTAGGGTTAAAGGGTGTAAATGAAGGCTAGAAGAAAGTGGGATGAGCTTCTCTATGTTGTTGGAAGGTCTGGGAGAATTTTGGCAGAGTTTTGTTAGGGTTTGATCACACTCCTTATTTTGGCCTTGAGAGGTGGTGTTTAAATAGCCATGGCTATGGTGGTCAATAGAGTAATCCAAGGTGGAAGAGAGACCTCTTAGGTAAAGGGAAGAAGAGCTCCAATGGCCAATTAGGTTGAGCCAGCTTGGATGGTGCCTCTCAACATGACATTTTTCAACCACTAGGATGGCTGGCCGGGACAGGGGAGGTGGCTAGCTAGTTCAAGGAGGTCAAGGGAGTTTAATGGTGATAAGCTTAGGGCTTGGGAAGGCTAGTTACATAGGTTAGAGAATTAACCATATTTATGGCATGAGTTTCCATGATTTAGGGGACCATTGGTCCATGGCGCTAATTTAGGTTATTAAGTGATGTGATTAGAATCCAAGGGACCTTAAGCATGGTAGAAAAGACTAGGGTTTCAATGAATTTGAAACATTTTAGGCGGATATGAGATTACGTATTAAATGGGGCTTTAAGCTTAGATTTATATTTGGGCTAGGTTTTGGCTTAAATTGAGCTTGGATCTAAACCAATTGATGGTTCAAATTGGTCTAGGAGAATTTCACAAGTGATTTGGGAAAGAAATTTTGAGAAATTGGATTGAGTATGGAGTTGAATTTGATGAAATTTGGGGGTGAAGTCAATTTGGGGAAATTCATTTGGACTTGGATTTAAGATTTGGAGTTTGATGCAATTGGTCTTGAATTTGGTTCAAATTGGGTTTGGATATGATGTAATTCAATTTGGATTTTAAATTGGGAGATTTTGAAATCAATTTGGTGGAAATTGAGGGTGATTTGGAGACTTTAGGGACTTAGAGATAATTTTGGAATTTTGGCTAATTTTGGTGGATTTGGGTGCAATTAAAGTTATTAGGTGGTTCAAATTGATTTTGGAAATTCTTGGAGTAAATTTGGATATTTTGGGAATTTTTGGGGCATGAGGGGTGATACACCAAAATAATATACTATTTTAAGTACTTATTTTTTGCTTATTTTTTGTGATATTGCACTTTAAAGAAGGGTATTTTTGTGTTTTTGTTGCAAGTATATCATTTTTAGGCATTAGGAGCAAAAGTGGCAAAAAGAATGAAATTTAGAGCTAAAACAATGAATTTTGGGATTCTAGCGCTTGATGAACCAAAACTTAAGAACTGGCGCATGATGCGTCAAGGATGACTTTTTTAAATTGAGGCGGTTTGAGGCAAATTTATGTATGAATTTCAAAAGGACACTTGTTCTACACACCTCTTGAAGTAATTCAATGCATCTAGACACTTTTGAAGGTTCTTTTATGAAGGGATATGTCTCTTGGATCAAATCACACATCTTTTGAATTCAAAAGAGTTGACTTTTGGAGGGAATTTTAGAGGGAATTTTGAATTCTTTTCCAAAGGAGACAACCCAAAATAAAAGAAGAAGACTTCTCATTTGTCAAGTGTGTAGCATGAGGGAGAGAGAAAGTTGGCGTGAGTTCGAGATAAAGAGAGAAAAGGAGATTTTCTTCTAGGGTTGTAAGAGGAAAAGGATGGTAAGAGATTTCTTCTTCATTACACTTCTAAGAGAGAATTGGGAAGGATTGTAAAGAGAGAAAGACTTGGAGAGAACTTCTAGGGATTTGCTTGGGAAGAAGTGTGAGATAAGTTGTATTTTTATTTCTTTTATTTTGTAAACTTGTTTTTATATATGAAATTTGTGTTTTATTGTATCCTTCTCATGAATTATGAGTAGTCTTCTTTATCCTTCTCCCTACTTTGAGATATGGTTTTGTGAAGGATAGATTTTTTTCTTTAAGGTTTTAAATGTTAACAATTTGTGATGATTTGAACTCTGATCTTCATTTACTTTTTGATATGGCCAATTGAAATGTTAAAACTTGTTGAGAGCCTTATGTTCTAAATGACATATGATTTCTACAACATAGGAGAATCACATTTGATTTCATGGGAAAGCATGTCATCCATGGGATTGGGTGTCAATAAATAGGGAAATATACTTTGTTCGATGCAGAGTTAGAGATTTTAAGGTGACAGATTAAAATCCCTAATTTGGTCGAGTTGATTGGAAACTAATGCAAGATTGTTAGCCCACAGGGGAGGGAGTTGTGGGAGCTCTGGAGTGGTAGCTAGTATCCTCCCAGCCAAACCACATAATTAGGGACTAAACTCTAGATTAATCAATGTTCTTGATAGCACTCGGAAGAGGGTAAAGAATAGGATTACTCTTATATAACACAAAACAGTTTTTATATATATTTTCAAATGATTTCAAATTCTTCACAATCCATATACTTATTGTAAAGGTGAATGATGCTTTCTTAGATTTGAACATTCTGTCACAACAAAAACTTTGTTTAATTTTCATAATTTTACTTTCGAAAGTTTACTATTTAGTTTAGTTTAACTTTTGTAGTCTTACATCTGCATTTTAACTAGCATTCACTCGATTAGTTAATTTTCAAACGTCACACTTTACTTTTATTTTTATATTTTTATATTATAAAATAATTTTTATAATTTGCTTTTAGAATTTTCCAACTTCCTTGTGGGATCGATATCTAGGGCTCCATTAGAGCCCTTTATTACTTGAGCGATAAGAATACTTGCGTTGATTTTAAAGAGGATTTAGCAATTCAAAAAAAGTTTTGAAAGAAATTATTTTCATTAAAAGTATTTTTGTTGGGATTATATTGCATATTTATTACATATCTGCAGTAGGTAATTTTGTAATATTGAAAAATATTTGTAAAATTCTCACACTAAATCCGCACGCATCAAGTTTTTGGCACTGTTGCCGGGGAAGTAACGAAAAAAATATTAGTATTTTTTTATTTTATTTCAAAAAAAGAGTGTTTGTAGTTTTGTTTGAACTTTTTCTTATTTAAATGTGTTTACTTGCCTTTTATTATTTGCTTTATTTTATTTATGCGCAGTGTAAGATCTGAAAATTTAGTACCTTACGATTTTGAGTTAGAAAGAACTGTTAGAAAAATTTGAAAATAATAAAAAGAGAAAAATCATTTTAGCAAAATGACTTGCAATTTAAACAATGTTGGAAATAAAAATGAACATCATCAGAGACCTTTAAGAGATTATGTCAATCCTACAATAGATGAAATTCATTTATACAAACCCTTGTTGTAGGTGTCAATTCATTTGAGCTTAAACCTGCTATTATCCAAATGATACAAAATAATCAGTTTGGAGGAGCACTAACTGAAGATCCTAATTACACCTTGCGAGTTTTCTAGAATTGTGTGCTACATTTAAACATGATGGAGTACCAAATGAAGTCGTCATACTTAGATTTTTCCCTTTTCAATAAGGGATGAAGCTAAGATGTGGTTAAACTCGTTGGCACCTCGATCAATCAGAACATGGGGAGATTTATCACAAAAATTCTTATCTAAATATTTCCCACCTTCAAAAACTGCTAAGCTTAGAAATAATATCACATCTTTTTGTCAGTTTGAAGTGGAATGAATTTATGAAGCCTGACAAAGATTTAAAGATCTTCTTAGAAAGTATCCACACCATGCATTGCCAGATTGGTTAATAATTCAAACTTTTTATAATGGGTTGGTTGGATCTCTTAGATTGATAATTGCTACTAGTGGATCATTAATGTCGAAACCATTCGATGAAGCATATTTGTTAATTGAATAGATGAGTAGTAATAACTTTCAATGGCCTTCTGAAAGGGTAAATCCAGAAAGAGTAGCTAGTATTCATGATTCTGATATAATATCTATGTTAGCTGCTCAAATAGCTGTTATATCAAAGAAGACAGATCAATATGGAATGAATTTTTCTCAGATAGCACCTGTGCTTGAGGGAAACTAATTGGGACAAATGATAGAATCTCAATCATCTTATGAGATTTTAAACCCGTATGTAACTTACTATAATAATCCTTGATGGAAGAATCATCCAAATTTTAGTTAAAGTAACAATAACTCTAATGTTGCAAATCCACAATGAGGAAACAATACTACAAACCTATTGGGAAACTCTAATAATCAAGGGAATCAAGATTATAAACCTTATTACCCCCAAGGTTTTAGTAATTTGTAGAGTAAATAGAAAAAGCGGGGTAGTCAATTACAAAGTCAAGGAGCTACAATAGGAAAAATGAAAAATTAATTGGGATGTATTGCTACTGAACTCAACAATAGACCTCCAGGAACATTGCTTAGTAATGTTGAAGTAAATCCTAAAGATCCAAACAAATAGTAGATTAAAGTTATTCAACTGAGAATTGGAATAGAATTAGGAAATATAGTTCAACAAGAATTTGAAGTTGAAAAAGATGAGGTAGAAAATGAAAAATCTGGTGAAGATTTTCATTTTGAAGCAGAAAGTCCAATTAAACTAATGAAAATCACTATAGAAAGACCACCACCTCCATTTCCTCAAAGATTGAACCAGAAACACAAAAATAATCTATTTTCAAATTTTTTTGGAAATTTTGAGGAAATTATCGATAAACATTCCATTTGTTGAAGCTTTGGAACAAATGCTAAGCTATGTGAAGTTCATGAAGGATATGCTTAACAAAAAAAAAGGAAGTTTATAGATAATGAGACGGTTGCACTCAACAAAAAGTGTAGCGCTATAATTCAGAAAAAGCTTCTTGAAAAACTGAAAGATCCTGAAAGTTTTACAATTCCTTTTACTATTGGCGAATGATTTTATGGAAAATTTTTATGTGATTTAGAAGCCAGTATTAATCTTATTCCATTATAAATATTCAGAAGGTTGGGCTTAGGAGATATTTCACCTACAACTGTAACTCTTCAGTTCACTGATCATTTGATTGCCTATCTTAATGGTGTTATAGAAGATGTTTTGGTAAAAGTCAATAAATTTATCTTTCCTATGGACTATTTTGTATTAGATATGGAGGAAGATAAAGAAATTCCTATCATTTTAGGAAGATCATTCCTAGCCACTAGAAGAGCTTTGATAGATGTGCAGAAATGAGAACTAACTATGAGAGTTAGTGATCAAAAGGTTACATTTTATATTGCAAAATTAATGAGATACCCTATAAAAGAGCAAGAGATTGAATGCTTCAAAATGAATACTAATGAATATTTAAGTCATGAATATTTTAAGAAGACTTTTAAAAGTGAATTTGAAAAGGAATATATGGAATATCAAGATGAGGATAAATTTCAAGATGAATCTATGGAAGTCAGTAAAGAGGACTTGGATTATGTTCAAAAAATATGAAATGTTAAATCCTATAGAAAGTAACAAAAATTTCATTCATCTACTAAGAAACCTCCTGAACTAGAACTGAAAACACTTCCTACACATATGAAGCATGCATTATTTAGAGATTTATCTACATTACCTGTTATAGTATCCTCAGAATTAACTAATACATAAGAAAAATAGTTGTTGGAAACTTTAAAAAGATATAAGAAAGCATTTGGATGGACATTAACTGATATTAAAGGAATCAGTCTTTCAATTTATTACATAGAATCTTATAGAATATCAACATGAACCAAGAGCTAATATGCAAAGGAGATTAAATCCTATGATAAAAGAAGTTGTGAAGAAAGAGATTTAAAATGGTTAGATTTTGGAATAATATATTCTATTTGAGACAGTGCTTGGGTAAGTCCAATTCACTATGTTCCAAAGCAAGGATGTGTGACTGTAGTGACAAATGAGCATAATGAATTAATATCAACAAGACAAGTCACTGGTTCGAGAATCTGCATAGATTATAGAGAATTAAATTCTGCCACCAGGAAGGATAATTTTCCTTTACCCTTTTTGGACCAAAAGTTGGATAGATTCGCTGGGCATAAATATTTTTATTTTTTAGAGGGATATACCTGTTATCATCAAATACCTATTACTCCATAGGATCAAGAGAAAATAAAATTTACTATTCCTTGTAGAACTTTTGCTTTTCAGCGAATGCCCTTTGGATTATGTAATGCACCTGCAACATTTTAAAGATGTATGATATCAATTTTCAGTGATTTGATTGAAAAAGGGATTAAAGTCTTTATGGATGATTTTTCTATATTTGGAACTTCATTTGAAATATGTCTAAATCATTTATAGAAAGTTCTGGAATGTTGTGAAAAGACTAATCTCATATTGAACTAGGAAAAATGTCAATTTATAGTTGTAGGAGGAATTGTGCTTAGACATAAAATTTCAGAAAAAGGCATGGAAGTAGATCCTGCGAAAATACAGGTTATATCAAACAAACCTCCACCTACTACAGTAAGAGGAGTTAAGAGCTATTTAGGACATGCTAAATTTTATAAGAGATATATTAAAGACTTTCAAAAATTATTAAGCCTTTTTGTCAACTTCTGGAAAAAGATACAAAATTTGACTTTAATCAAGATTGCCTTAAAGCCTTTGAAAATTTAACGAAAAAATTGATCATCGCTCTTATAATTGTTTCACCTGATTGGGAGAAACCTTTTGAATTAATGTATGATGCAAGTGATTATGCAATATGATTTGTTTTAGGGTAGAGATATGATAAGATTTTTAAAGTTATATACTATGCTAGTAAGACTCTTAATGATGCTTAGATTAATTACACCACCACTAAAGAGAGTTACTAGTCATTGTGTAGGCTTTTGATAAGTTTATGTCATATCTGATTAGAGCTAAATATGTTGTGCATACTGACCATTCGATAATTAAATATTTGATGCAAAAGAAGGATTCTAAACCAAGATTATATAGATGAGTACTTTTTATGCAAGAGTTTGATTTTGTAATAGTCGATAAAAAAGAGACTGATAATCAAATTGTTGATCATCTATCTAGGCTAGAATAAGAAGAAATACTTGGTTTGGAGAGAGAAATTAATGAAACTTTTCTCGATGAACAACTTTATGTTGTAAAAGGATAGGAAATACCATGGTATGTTGATATTGTAAATTATTGTTAGTGGTATTTTACCTTATGGACTGACAAAACAATAAAAAGAAAAATTTATTTATGATGTAAAATCATATTTTTGGGGTGATCCTTATTTAAATAAACAATGTAAAGACTTAGTAATGAGACGATATGTGCCTTATAAAGGAATTCAAGAAAATATTCAAAAATGATGATCTGAATTTGTACGTCATTTTGGAAATGATAGAACTGTTCATAAAATTTTACGATCTTGATTTTATTGGCCTACTCTATTTAAAAATATTAATATATATATATATATATATATATATAT
>NEWO01000060.1:393014-407364 GCA_003013225.1 Phalaenopsis aphrodite | reverse complement strand
TCAATTGACCAGATTGAAAGTAAATTAAGATTGAAGTGAAAAGATCATCATAATTTCTTAAACATTTTCATGGCTTCACCAATTCAAATCACCATTTCAAAAATCTTGAGACTAGAAGAAAAATAGAGAAAACTACTCAGAACTCATGTGGAAAATAAAACAAAACTAGGAATTCATATATAAAATCAAAGTCATACAAACTACAACAAGTAAATAACTTATCTTTAATTTCTGCCCAAGAACACTCCTCAAAGTTCCTCTTAATCTCTTCCTTTCTTTACAGCACACAGAATTCCTCTTCGAAGTAGCAAGGAGGAAGAAATCTCTCACTTTCCCTCCAATCTTACAATCTCTCAAAGAAATCCTCACAATTGTTACACTCTATTGGAAATTCTATACACTAATGATAACCTCCGAGGACTCTAGACTCCCCTGGCTTCCTTCAGCTCTCTTATTTTCGGCCAAAATCTTTCCTTTAATGATGTGGATGAGTTTTCCCAAGAGTTGCTTAAGCACCCCTCCAAAATTCATCCTTATCTATTGTACAAGTACACATAACCATCAATCCCGCCATCGGTGGCCTCGATGGCACCGTCGCTGGCCTTCTGAAGAATTTGTCCTGTAGCCTCGGGAAAAGATTGTCGTCAGCGCTGTCGATGGCGCCGTTAGCGCCCTAGTTCAAATCTCCACATTTTGGTCCTTTTCGCTCCAAATTCACTCCTTTGTGCATTTTTTTGCTCCATTGACCCTAATTCATCATTCCTACAACAAAACATCAAAAATATCTTTCTTTAAAGTGCAATATCATCAAAAACAGTATAAAATAGGTATGAAAATCTCAGCATATTTTTCTCTGGTCAATTCTCCAACTAGTGACTTATCTTGTTGAAATTAATTCATTATGCTCATTTGTCACTACAGTCACACCTCCTTTCTTTAGAACACAATGAATTGGACTTACCCAAGCACTGTCTGAAATAGAATATATTATTCCAATATCTACCATTTTAAAATTTCTTTCTTCACAACTTCTTTCATCATAGGATTTAATCTCCTTTGAGGATCAACTCTTAGTTCATGTTGATCTTCTAATAAAATTCCATGCATAAAAATTGAAGGACTCATTCTTTTAATATCAACTAATATCCATCCAAAGTCTTTCTTATATCTTTTCAAAGTTTCCAACAACTATTTTTCTTGCTTATCAGTTAATTCTAAGGATACTATAATATGAAATGTAGATAAATCTCCTAAGAATGCATAGTTCAAATGTGTAGGAAGTGTTTTCATTTCTAGTTCAAAAAGTTTCTCAACAGATGAAACCAAATTCTTATTACTTTCTGTAGGATTTAACATTTTAAAATTTTCCTGAACATAATCTAAATTCTCTTTACTAACTTTCATAGATTCATCTTGAATTATATCCTCATTTTGATATTCCATTTATTCCTTTTTAAATTCTCTTTCAAAAGCCTTCTTAAAATATTCATGGCTTAAATATTCGTTAATATTTATTTTGAAGCATTCAATCTCTTGTTCTTTTGCAGGGCATCTCATTGATTTTGCAATATTAAATGTAACCTCTTGATCACTAGCTCTCGTAGTTAGTTCTTCTTTTTGCACATCTATCAAACCTCTTCTAGTGGCTAGGAATGGTCTTCCTAAAATGATAGAAATTTCTTTATCCTCCTCCATATCTAATACAATAAAGTGCACAGGAAAGATAAATTTATCAACATTTACAAAATCATCTTCTATAACTCCTTTAGGATAGGTAATTGAATGATATGCTAACTGAAGAGTTACAGTAGTATGTGAAATATCTCCTAAGCCCAACCTCTAAAAATTGAGAACAACATAAGATTAATGTTGGCTCCTAATTCACATAAAGCTTTTCCTAAAATCGTTCGCCAACAACGCAAGGAATTGTAAAACTTCTAGGATCTTTCAGTTTTTCGGAAGTTTTTTCTGAATTATAGCGCTACACTCTTCACAGAGTATAATGGTCTCATTATCTAAAAACTTAATTTTCTTATTAAGTATATCTTTCATGAACTTCAAATAGCTTGGCAGTTGTTCTAAAGCTTCAACAAATGGAAAATTTCCAAAAATTTAGAAAATTGGTTGTCTCTGTTTTTCTGCTTCAATCTTTGAGGAAATGGAGGTGGTAGTCTTTCTACAAAGATTTTCATTGGTTTAATAGGACTATCTCCTTCAAAATAAAAATATTCACTAGATTTTTAATTTTCCACCTCATCTTTTTCAATTTCAATTTCTTGTTGAACTCTATTTTCTAATTCTTTTCCACTTCTGAGTTGAATAGCTTTAATTTACTCTTTGTTCTGATCTTTAGGATTTACTTCAACATTACTAGGCAATGTTCCTGGAGGTTTATTGCTAAGTGCAATAGCAATACATTCCAATTGATTTTCTATGTTTCTAATTGCAGCTCATTGACTTTGTAATTGAATTCCCATTTACAATATCAATTCTTCCATTGATTACCTTTTCTCTTTACTCCACAAATTATTAAAACCTGGGGGGTAATAAGGTTTATAAGCTTCATTCCCTTGATTGTTGGAGATTCCTAATGGGTTTGTAGTATTGTATCCCCATTGTAGATTTGCAGCATTAGAATTATTATTATTCCAACTAAAGTTTCAATGATTCTTCCAACCAGGATTATAATAATTGACATAAGGATTATTAGAATGATTGTTTATTATATTTAAAGTCTCATAAGAAGATTGAGGTTCTATCATTTTTCTCAATGAGTTTTTCTCAATCACAGGTGTTGTCTAAGAATAATTCATTCCATATTTATTTATCGTCTTCTATATAACAACTATTTGGGCAACTACCATAGATATTGTATTAGAATCATGAAACTAGCTACTCTTTTTTGATTTACCCTTTCAAAGGGCCATTGAAAATTATTAGTAGTCATCTCTTCAATTAATGAATATGATACATCAAATGGTTTTGACATTAAAGATCCACCGCAGCAACGTCAATTATCAATCTAAGAGATCCAACCAACCCATTATAAAAAGTTTGAATTATTAACCAATCTGGCAACTCATCATGTGGACACTTTCTAAGGAGATCTTTAAATCTTTCACAGACTTCATAAATTGATTCCCCTTCAAACTGATAAATAGATGAGATATCATTTCTAAGCTTAACAGTTTTTGAAGGTGGGAACTATTTTAATAAGAATTTTTGTGACAAATCTCCCCATGTTCTGATAGATCCACCTGCTAATGAATTTAACCACTTCTTAGCTTTATCCCTTAGTGAAAAAGGAAAAATTCTAAGCCTGAAGACATCATTCGACACTCCATCTTATTAAAATGTAGCACATAATTTTATAAAACTAGTAAAGTGTAAATTAGGATCTTCAGTCGGTGGTCCTCCAAACTAATTATTTTGTACTATTTGGATAGTATCAGATTTAAGCTCAAATGAATTAGCAGCTACAATAGAGTTCTATATGCTTAAATAAATGTTATCTGTTGTAGGATTAGCATAATCTCTTAAAGGTCTCTAATGATGTTCATTTTCATTTCCAACATTACTCAAATTGCAAGTCATTTTGCTAAAATGATCTATTTCTTTTTGTTAATTTCAATTTTTTCTAATAGTTATTATCTAACTCGGAATCATAAGGTATTAAATTTTCAAATCTTACAATACACATAAACAAACAAAGCAAGAAATTAAAAATAAGCAAACACACTTAAATAAAAAAATGTTAAAAAGTAAACTACAAACAGAAATTTTTTTATATTTTTACAATAAAAAATAACTTACTAATATTTTATGTTACTTTCCCGACAAGGACGCCAAAACTTGATGCAAGTAGATTTAGTGTGTAAATTTTGTAAATATTTTTATATATTACAAAATACACATGGTAGATATAACAATAAATATGCAATGTAATACCAACAAAAATACCTTTTATGAAAATAATTTATTTTTAAAACTTTTTTTAAACTGCCAAATTCTCTTTAAAATCAATGCAAGTATACATATTGCTCAAGTAATAAAGGGCTCTAATGGAGTCCTGGATATCGATCCCACAGGGAAGTTGGAAGAACCTATATGTCAATTCTTAAAATTATTTTATAATTTAAAAATAAAAAAATAAAAGTAAAGTGTAAAGTTTGAATATTAACTACGTAAGTGAATGCTATATAAAATACAGTTGAAAGACAAAGTTAACTAACTGAAAATTAAACTTTTAAAAGAAAAATTACAAAAACTAAACAAAGGTTTTCTTGACAGAAGATTTAAATTTAAGAAAGCATCCTTCCCCTTTACAATGATTACATGGATTGTGAAGAAATTAAAATCATTTGAAAATATATAGATAAACTATTTTATGCCAAATAGGAGTAATCCTATTCTTTACCCTCTTCCAAGTGTTATTAAGAACATTGACTAATCCAGAGTTTGGTCTCTAATTCTGTGGTTAGACTGGGAGGATACCGACTACCACTCCAGAGCTCCCACTACTCCCTCCCATGAGGGATAACAATCTCACATTAGTTTCCAATCAACTAAACCAAATTGGGGATTTTAATGTGTCACCATAAAATCTCCAATTCTGCATCCAACATATATTTCCCAATTTATTTACACTCAATTCCATGGATGACATACTCTCTCATGAGATCAAATGTGTTTCTCCCCCAGTTGCAAAAATCATGGATCTTTTGAGAACATATATTTCTCAACATGTTTTAATATTTTAATTGGCCAGATTGAAAAGTAAATGAAGATTAGAGTTCAAATTATCACAAATTATTGATATTTAAAACCATAGAAAACAAAATCAATTCTTCACAAAACCATATCTCAAAGTAGGGAGAATGATAAATAAGACTACTCAGAATTCATCAGAAGGATACAATAAAGCATTTATTTCATATATAAAAATAAGTTTATAAAATAAAAGAAATAAAGACATAAATTATCTCACAATCCTTCCCAAGTAAATCCCTAGAAGTTCTCTCGAAGCCTTTCTCTCTTTACAAGCACACTTAAATCTCACTAAAAAGTATAATGAAGAAGAAATCTCTCACATTCCCTCTCCTCTTGTAACTCTAGAAGAAAATCTCCTATTCTTCTTTCCTTGCCTTTCACGCCGCCACCACTTTCTTGTCCTTTTCGCCCCCTCCCCCAAACTCCTTGAAATCTTCCTCTTGTATATTGGGCAGCCTTTTTTCAAAAGGAATTCAAAATTCCCTCCAAAAGTCAACTTTTTTTAATTCAAAAGTCAACTCTTAAGTTCCCAAAATGGTGCTTAGGTGCCAACCAAACAGAGGGGGGCGCTTAAGCGCCCAAAAACGATGCTTAGGCGCCAAAGACAATTTTCAACATATCTTCTAAAATATACATCAAATTTGGACAATTTTTGAAGCATTGTTTCATGCATCTCTTGATAAATTCATTGTAAATGATAAAATGGACTTTATATAATAATTTTGAGTTGTTAAAAAAAGTTTTGAAGAGGCACTTCAGGCACAATTTGGAAGATTCAAACAGAGGGGGGCGCTTAAGCGCCCAAAAACGATGCTTAGGCGCCAAAGACAATTTTCAACATATCTTCTAAAATATACATCGAATTTGGACAATTTTTGAAGCATTGTTTCATGCATCTCTTGATAAATTCATTGTAAATGATAAAATGGACTTTAAATAATAATTTTGGGTTGTTATCAGGAGTTTTGAAGAGGCACTTCAAACACTATTTGGAAGATTCAATGAATATGGACAGTTTTGAAGAGACACTTAAGAATCTTTTGGGAAATTATAAATAAGGCTTGGAAATGCTTTTAAAAAACTCTTGGACTCTTGAACTAATTAGAAGAGGAGATTAATGCTTGGATAAGAAGAAAAAGGCTTGGGCGTGAGCCCCAAGTGGGGCGACAAGGTGAGAGAGAAAGAGAGAGTGTGAGAATTTCTTCTTTTCTTTTCACTTTGTTATTGGAGAGGATTGTAAGGAGATTGCTTTTGCTATAAAAGGAGAGTTTAATTTACATTAGAGATAAGTATTTTCATTATATTTTGATTTGAATTTAATACTTTTTTTGTATGTTTTCAAAGTCCTGTTCAATGAAAAGTTCATGTTGTTTCTCCATGTGTAGTGAGTAGTTTTCTTTACTCTGCCCTCTTATAATGATTTAGTATACATGTGTATGATATAGAATTGAGTAGAGTGAGAATATATTGTGATAATTTTACTTTGTTCTTCATTTACATGTAAACTTGATCAACTCGCATGTTAAAATATGTTGTGAGAATATGTAAGATCCGGGATGGTGTTGTCTCAATCAACTATGGTAGAATCACATGAGATTGTATGGATGAGAATGTATTTCATATGGTTGAGTGCAAATAAATAGTGAAATAATCTTTAATGGGTGCATAATTAGAGTAATTTAGAGTGACAGGCTAAAGCCCCCGGATTTGGTCTATTATTTTAGGTTTTGATGCGAGATGTTAGCCTCCAGGTGGAGGGATAAGAGGGAACTCTAAAGTGAGAGCTAGAATCTTCCCTGCCTAGTCTGTCTTAAGAATTATTCAAACTTTAGATTAACCAATATTATTTATAGCATCTCTAGTAAGGGTAAAGAATATAATTGCTCATATTTATCATAATATCTCTCACTACTTGTTTTACTTTTACACATGTCACTAATTTCATTGCATGAGGAAGAGTACTTTTAATTTATTAAACCCCACTTTATGATTTTCAATAAGTATTTTAGTTTAGGATTAGAAGTAATATTATAATGATAATTGTAGGATATAATAAAAAACAAACCTTTATCGACCTGCCAAGCTAGGGCGTGTTATTCTAGACCAGAACTTCTCTTAAAAGCCGCAGCGATTAACCTCGATCTTCATGGGATCGATATTTAAGGCTTAATCAGAAAGCTTTATATTACTTGATAATGATATGTATGCTTGCATAGAGTCCATACAAATATAATTGAAATTTTACTTTTCTTGCGATCAAGTTTGGGATCAAGTTTTTTATGTCATTACCGAGGATTAAAATCTTCAAGTAGTGGTGTCAACGTCATAAATACTTACATATTAAAAAATATCGGGATCAGGACCTGATCCAAATTGCCAGAGGACAAAGAGGTGAGTCTCAGACGATGGGATCAAGTAATTCCTAGGCTAGAGTCAAAATAAGTTGTGGCGTGGAAGTGGTCCGCATCGCCAGAGGATGTAGATGCAATTCTCGAGTATTAGTCGTCGTCCCGGGCAGGAACCGCAACAAGTCATGGTGGGGACCCAATCCACATCACCGAACATTGTACTGTAAAAGGTAACTATAGTGCTCCTAGATAGTGCAACATCCAAGGTACTGAAAATCCTCAAAGAGATAGAGGTACTACCAGAGAAGCTAGAAGACTCAAAAGAGCGTTTTAGCGCATTGTCGTCTGGTACTGGCATCTTCTTCGAGGGAATGACAATATCTATACGAGCTGCTACAATATAAGAAGTGACAAGTGCACAGTTCCTTTTCATAGGAGAGCACACACCAATTTCTGACAGGGACGTGATCTGCAAAGCTAGGGAAAGTATCACAATAACTCAATTTAGAGGCCAAATATACCTCCTAAACTGAAATCGAAACATGTATAAATTTGATGCAGGACAAGATGCAAAATTTACAATAATCTATTCCTAGTCCTCCTAGCCTTACTGCCTAATTAGAGGACAGGTGGATCCTCATATGAAGCCAGAACAGACAGAGAGAGGATCGAGACTGAAGTCACACAACCGATATTTGTGAAAAACATACTACTCACAGAAGACCCACCTGCCTATGGCAGAGAGATCAGTGAGAACATGGAGGAACATGTCTGGAAAAGGTTGTCAGGTGCTATGGTGTGTTGCTATGAAGTATCGACCTCTTTTTTTTGCAAAAAAAGTGGGCGCAACGCGCTACGGCAACAAAAATAACTCAATATACAAGACTATCCATTTAAGGGGGATGGTACAGAGCAAATGCCTCAGAGGGATTAGAAATGGCTCAATATGCACGTCTCCCCTTTTAAGGGGGAGGGCACAAAGCAAATACTTCAGAGGCCATAGGATTATGTAAGGTAATCCCAAAGAGTTGCTCTAAGGAACCAAACGTTATGACACCCTCGAGAGCATAGAAATTGCTCAAGGAGAAGGGAAAGTGTTCCCCCTATGACAGCGATCGTGTCCATCTTCTTGCTTATCCACATCACGAGACAAAAAGGGACAATGATTAAAAATAGGGAAAGTTGATGAAATCAATCACAAGGTACAACAACATCGATGCATGTGATAATGCAACAACCAAACTGTCAAGGGTAAGAAAAGGGACAAAATGTGTCGAGTTGCTTCCCCTAGCACCTAAAGGTTGGATTAAAAACCAAGGTCTCACAAAAAGCTCAAATGTGACTCAAAAGAAGAAAACTGGTCACAATAATATGAGCGAAACTCCTTGTACAGAGAGTGAGATTATAACCTAGAAGCAAAACTCCAAGTATGGAGAGAGAGACCTATTTCATTTAGTTTTCTTTCTTTTATGTTAGAATGAGTTTCCATCCTGTTGATCATCATATACTTCCCTTTCCCAAATAAGTCTCGCTTTTGGGTCATATGAATGGCCTAAAGACGAGAGGAACCAAAAAAGACGGACATATGACAAAGTGACAAACAAATGAAAACACAAAACGTGGAGAGCCTACGTGCAGTAAACCTTGTAAGGATAGGAGTGTCCGCCTAAATAAGATTGGGTGAAAGCACCTTAAATCAATATCTGCGAAAGAATACCTACATAGACTACTAATCCCAACTTTCTATATATATGTAAAATGTGACGTATGGGACTATAATCTGAGTTTCCTTAATAGAGATTCCTATTTTGCAACAAAGCCAAAAACTTGATCCAAAGTAAAATCTAGGTAAAATTTTCACTAAGAAGCAAATAACAATTCAATTATAATATTTAAATATGGGATACTAAATAAGTATATGTATCGTTATCAAGTAATATATGATTTTTTTATTAAACTCTAAATATCGAACCCACAGAGAAACCGACAATATGCCCTTTATAAAGCTATAAAGTTTAGATAACAAAAAATTTAATTAGCAAAACATTCTTATTTAAACTTAAGGTGTTATAATAGGAATAAAATTTTTATTCTTTTTGTAATTTTTTATTTATTAAAATAAAGTAAGCAACTAATTAACTTAACTAAATATTTGCAAGATGAAGACAATATAAGTAAAATTACTTTTTTCTTATCATGAATCAGTAATAAGTATAGAAATTCTATTATGGAAGTATGTTATATGTGTTGTGCCAAATAGGAGCAATAATATTCTTTACCCTTACTAGAGATGCTATAAAGAACATTGGTTAATCAATAGTTTGAATAGTCTTGAAGACCGGTTAGGTAGGGAAGATACTACCTCTGACACTAGAGTTCCCTCTTCTCCCTCCACTCTGGAGCTAACATCTTGTAGAAAAACTTAAAACTATAAATCAAATTGAGTGTTTTAGCCTGTCACTCTAAAGTCCTCTATTTATACACCCTTGAAAAGTTTATTTCCTTATTTATTTGCACTCAACCCATGAACTAAATTCTCATCCTTGAAATTAATATGTGATTCTAACCATTTGTTAACTAAGACAACACTATCTCAGATCTTACATGTTCTCACAACAGGTATTAACATCTTAATTAGTCAAATCAAGAAGTGAATGAAGTACAAGACTTTAAATTATCACAACTTCTTCCAACATTGAAGTCTAATACTTCACACAACTTCCTTTAACTACTTAATCACTTATCATTTTAAGGAAAAAGAAAAAGAAAACTACTCAAAATCCATGGAGAAAACACAACTACACATGAGTTTAAAAGTAGAAATCATGCACATAAATAAGAAATCTAAATTAAAACCAAATTTGGTCACAAAGATAAACACTTATCTCAAATCCTCTCCACCAAATTTCTTGAAGTTCCTTTAAATTCTCTTCCTTCACTCACAATACAAATTAACACTCAAAATAAAAAGAAAAGTGGTTGGCAGCGGCTGCGGTGATTACTAGATGAATGGTGGTTATGGATGTCCAATGGCTGGCCCCTTTTTTTGATGATCCAAGTCTTCTTTAATAAAAATCCAAAGGGTGCCTTGGTGTCTCTTCAAAATATGTCTCTATTCAATGAATCTTCTAGAGGTTACCTCCATTCAAAAGCTAATTGAATGAATTTTCATGTCCATGGGCTATTTCCCACGTTTTTACCAAGGGTTGCTTCAAACACTTCTTAAAAAATTCATCTAAATTCAATGAATTATCAAATAACTGCTTCTAGTGCTTAAGCATAGGGTACCTGACACTTAGGATTGACTCTCTCTGAATAACTGGCGCTTAGGCGCCCCAGTTCATTTTTGCACCTTCAACATTTTTGCTTAAAATTTGACCCTTTGATACGGCTAAAATATGTTCAATTTTTCATATACTTTTAAATTCTGTATTTGGTAATTTTCAATGATATTGCACTTTAAAGGAAGATATTTTTTATTTTTTTATTTTCAGGTACAAGAAATGGATTTTTGGAGAAAAACAAGCAAAAACAGTGCAATTTGAAGAAAAAACGAGCAAGAAAGAAAATTATGTCCTGACTCATTTCGATATGTCTTTCTATGCTTAATTTATTTTACATTTATCACATATTTTTGAATGAAATTACACTTTAAAGGAAGGTTTTTTATGCTTATTTTGTAGTTCTATTTGTTATGAACGCAACACAACTGAAACGGGGCGAAACAATGCTAAAACAGAGCCAAACAAAGCAAAATGGTGGAGCTGCGCAAGGTGGGTGCCGATGGCACCAGAACCGGAGGAGACGGCCCTAGAGTGCAGAGATCAATGTGAAAATGGCGCCAACGGTGCCCAAAATGGCGCCGACAGCGCCCGAGACAGTTTGGACGTGATGCTGGGCAAATTTCTAGAAGAATCAATGTATTTGGATGCTTTTTGGAAGGTTGCTTGAGGCATCTCTTAGGAAATTTGCCCCTACACTATAATAGAGTACTTTTATGTCAGAAAAAGTAGAGTGGGTGAGTGGAAAAATATGGAGAATGTTTAGAGATCTTAGAGTAGGAGCAGAAATATAGATTTCTACTTTTTTTGGAGAGATTGGTGAGGGGATTTTGAGAGAATCTGTAAGGAAATGTTCTAGCACTGCATGGATCAACGGGAGACTGTGGGAGAGATTTTCATCTTTCTTACAATAAGAAAAAACCAAGTATTATGTTCTTTATTATCTTATAATTTTGTAAACACTTATCTTGTGGATTTGCTTTAATGAAATGATGTTTTCCGTTGTGTTTTCTTCATGCTTTGTGATATGTTTTTCTTACTATTTCTTCTTATTAGGAAATAGTGACTTAAGAGAATAATGCCATTATTTTCCTTTACAATGAAGAGGATTAATGTTTAAGATTTTGGGATGCATGCTAGAAGAAGTTTTAACTATAAATGTGATGGTTTTTACTTGCACTTCATTTATATTACAATAAAGGTCTATTGTAGTGTTAAAATTCATTGTAATTTTATTAAGATCCGTGAGAACGGTGTAATTCTCAACAAAGTGGAACCGCATTCAAATTCCATGGATGGTGAAGTTCATGGGAGTTGGATGCAAATAAATAAGAAAATTTCCTTTTGATGGGCGTAAAATTAGAGATTTTAGGGTGACAGACTAAAATCCCCAATTTGGTCTTATCGTTTGGAATCTAAAGCAAGAGTTTGCCTTCAGGCGAAGGGAAGTGGGAGCTATGGAGTGAGAGTCAATATCCTCCTAGCCTAACCACTGATTTAGGGAATAAACTTAGGATTATCCAATGTTCTTTATAGAACTCAGAAGAAGGTAAAGAATATGATTGCTCCTATTTGGCACATACAATATTTAGTGCATCTCATTCCTTTAAATTAGCCAATTTAGTACAAAAGAATAGTAATTTTTAACATCTCTAAATTCTTTAAACCAATTCATCCAAAAAGGGGTTATCTTTAGAATTAACATTTACATTTAATAATAGTTATTATCATTACATTTAACATTTGCATTTAGGAGTAGTTTCTAGATAAAACACCATTTTAATCGACATTCCAATCTAAGGCCTGATAGTAGTAGACTAGAACTTTGACTAAAGACCTCTTACTTCGCTTCCCTGTGGGATCGATAAACGGGACTCCATTAGAGCCCTGTATTACTAGAGCGATACGTATATTTGCATTTACATCATTGTGACTATATATTTTATATAAAATTAATAAAAAAAAGTATTCATCAAGTTTTTGGCATCGTTGCCTGGGATTAAAATCTTCAAGTAGTGGTATCAACTTCATGAAGCATAACATATAAAAAAGTTGCATCAAATTTTTGGCGCCGTTACCAGGGAAGCATCGGTAAGAACCTTAGGAGAATTTTACTTGAAGTAATTAGGCTCAGACTTGGAAAACTGTAGTATTGTAAAAACTATTTTTGTGTGAAGTTTTTTTTTGTATGAAAAAGTGTTGTGAAAAAAACTATTTGTGTAAAAAATAAGGTGTTTGTGAAAATATTTTATTGTGTTGAATATATCTTTTGATTGATTTGTTTATTTGTTAATGTATTGTTTTTTGTGTTGCATATGCGAAATAAAGGATCTATAGGACTTGTACCTTATGATCCCGTGTTAGAAAAAAGAAAAAAATCAAAAAATAGAAAGGACTTGAAAAACTAGAAATGGAAATGGAAAACATTCAAAATAATAACTTCGAAAATCATCATAAATCTTTAAGGGATTATATAAATCTAATGACAGATGAAATTCACTTAAGTATATAAACAATTATCGTAGAAGCTGACTCATTTGAAATAAATCCATATATTATCCAACTGGCGTAGAGTAACCAGTTTGGGGGAACTTCTTCGGAGGATCCCTATTTACACTTATCCAATTTTCTAGAACTTTGTGCTACATTTTGTTATAATTACATGTCAGAGGATGTTGTTAGACTAAGGCTTTTTTCTTTCTCAGTAAGGGATAAGGCTAAAATGTGGTTATACTCATTAGCACCTAGCTCTATTAAAAATTGGGAGGAGTTAACTCAGCAATTCCTAACTAAGTATTTTCCACCTTCAAGGACTAGTAAACTTAAAAACGATATTATCTCATTTTGTCAGTATAAAGAGGAATCAATATAGGAAGCCTGGGAAAGATTTATGGAACTCCTAAGAAAGTGTCCACACCATGCTCTGCCCGATTGGTTAATCATTCAAACTTTTTAGAATGGGTTAATAGGATCCCTTAGGTCCAAAGTTGACGATGTCGCTGGTGGATCATTAATGTCAAAACCATTTAATGAAACATATGCGTTAATTGAATTAATGACTACAAATGAATTTCAATGGCCCTCTACTAGAGTAAATCCTGAAAAGATAGCCGATGTTCATGATACAGATGTGATTGTAATTCTTGCAACTCAGGTTGTTGCAATATTAAGGAAGTTGGATGAATTTGGAATGAAGTGAGGAAATTTCATTAGGGCATATGATTGATTCTAACTTATCATATGATACTTTAAATATCATAAACAACTCATATTCTAACTTTTACAACCTAGGTTAAAAGAACCATCCTAATTTTAACTGGAATCACACTACTTTGGGTGGAAACCAACAATGGGAAAATAATCATGCAAATCCTAATGGAAGTTTGAATAAATAGGGGAATACAAATTATAGACCTTCATATTCATTAGAATCTAACAATGATTGACAATTTGAGGATAATAAGATCTTTATAGATAATGTGGTATTACAAATGAGAAACCAGTTGCAAAGTCAAAATGCTGTGATTAGAAATATAGAGAATCAACTGGGACAAATTGTTAATTCATTTAAAAATATTCCCCAAGGAACACTTCGTAGTAACACTGAGATCAACCCTAAATAGAACAATAATGAACAGGTAGAAGGTGTCCAATTAAGAAGTGGAAGAGAGATAGAGGATGTCGTTAGAAAAAAGAAAGAAATTGTGAGAGAAACAAATGAAACTAGAAGACCTAAAGAAAATGTTTCGAAGGGTCTGGAAAAATTAATATCTCCAACTAAAATATATTTTGAAAGACCACCACCTTCATTTCCTCAAAGACTTTGACATCATGAGTTGGATAAACAATTTAATAGTTCATGGAAGTACTTAAGAAGTTAACGATAAATATTTCTTTTGCTGAAGCTTTGGAATAGATGGCAAGTTATGCAAAGTTTATGAAGGAGATATT